>JAFELO010000646.1:38722-52449 GCA_017140195.1 Eumaeus atala | reverse complement strand
GTCGTGCCGGCCCAATTCCTACGCATCGGAGGATGTGGTGTTATGCACCATGCATGGTTCTACCTCTTACAAAAGTGTAAACTTTCTGTCCATTATCGTTATTACACCTAGCACTAGCAGCGCTGCGCGGTTCACCTGCGTAAACTAACTTCCACGATGTAGACTTTCATTTAAAAGTTTATCGTCCCTTTCACCCCCTTCGTGGTGGTACTTACCAAAAACCACTCGTAGCGCTCCCCGACATTCTCCATTGCACTTGCATGCCAAATTGCACCTGCATGCGTGCAGTAGCTTTGGCTGTGCATAGTTTTTAAGTCAGGCAATTGGTAACGGAAGAGTTTTATATATTTAGGTTAAAAAAATAAACAATTTCATTAGTATATGAAAAATCAGAAAACATTGTTATTGAAAGTGTAATAATACTTATTCATTATTGTAAAAGCATCATAACGTTTCCCTAGATTACGAAATAATATCCCACGCGCTAAGTGGATTCTTTTAACCACCCGGAGCTTTCGCTACTTGCAGTTAATTGAAAATATATGTCAAAGCTTCGTAAATCTCTAAAGATTTTCTGCTGTATGATTCAATGAAATTCGTCATTTGTTAAGGCCGACAAGAAGCTTTTAACTAATTGCACGGTTGTCAGGTTTATAATATTTTTCAAGGTCGTACCCATTTTCTGATAAAATGAAAACAATCGATTCTACCCTCATAAACGTATATTTTTACATTTTCGTGTCATTTTTTGCTACTCAAATTTCGTAGCATGACATAAGTTACATTCAACATTTTACTTGAATTGTTTACGATTACAATATTATTGAATGAAAACAATATATTCCACTGTTGCGAACGTTTATTTTTATAATTGCGAGACGTTCTATGCTACCTAAAATCGTCGAATGATATAATACGCATTGGATACTAAATTTAAATTGTTTGTGGTTAGTATATAGAATTGAGTTATCGAAGACCCCAATAAAACATTTTCCATATTGAAGCGGTGAAAGAAATACTAATATGATCGTAATTTATCCTTGGCTTTTACTTTTCCATGTTGACTGGCTGAAAAAGGTTCGCAAATGGGTGCCTGGTGGGAACGGCATTGAAAAATATTGTATTAAATTAATCCCTCCCTTTTATAAACCCTCCTCCTTGCCCAATTATATTGAAGTGTATAATTTAGTCCCAACGGAATAGGTACTTGACAATGACAATAAAGACAATCATTATGCAAGACTACATCCACAATTATTATTATTTATTTAACCGATTTTGTGAATTAACTAGGTTTCTTTGATTCTTATGAAACTTTAAATATCAGGAAACCTATTCCACGTTTATTTCGCTAAAATTGAAAATGATTTAAAAGGGAAATTATTGCAGTAGGTCGGATTTTTCCACCTATTTTCTCAGTTCCTCGAGGACGTATGTATCAAATGATTAGAAATTTTAAACGGCTCCAGTAAGAGGTAGTTTCATGCTGCATTGCATGTTCCCTCGCACTCTTGCCTCTGACGTAAGGTGACGCATTTTGCATGGTTTGTAAGAAGCGTTGGGCCGCCAATGGAAGGGCGGATGAAACGAGAACAACGAATCCGCACAACAATTGTGCACACAAAATATTAGTGGGTGTCGGTAAACCTAAAAGGCTTCAATTACTCGGATCATACGAGTACTACAATAGTATAGAAGTACTTGTACTGTCACGATCTAGTGAAGTTGTTAATATAAAAATAAACCTCAAGACACTTTCGACAGACAGAAGTCTACACATTCACACATCATGAATATGGATGAGGAGAAACAGGTGTACCAAAACCGTACCACTTAAGTGGCAATCTGTGTTATCTGCCTTACCAAGTGGGTTGCAGTCGTGAATATATATTATGTACGTAACGCAAACAGCCAATTTTATCACCGTTTTTGTTTTGACTGAGAAATGAATTTACGTACTACTATCGAATCAGATTGAAATCCGATGTATGTATGGGGCCACCGGATGAATCAAATACCTACGGAAAATCCGCAGGTGCCACCAGCTGCCATTTAAGCTACCAACCAACGCCTATAAACATCAGCATAACTGCTATGATGATGCGCGGTCCTCCTTCCTTGCTCCCCTCCAATGGGCCACCGGCCACTCACAAACCTCACAAAACATGACAGCAAATTTTACTGTGGTATCATGTGAGCTAGAGGTACCACCCCGGTCGAGTCGGCTGTAATGCAGCATGGCACCTCTTACAAATTCCTCTCCTATTATTACATAATAGTTATAAACAACAATTAATTAGCATAAGCGTCATATTTTATTCATTAAGCAATGGATAAAGTAAATATTAACTATTTTCCTTATCAATGTTTCCTACACTGACGAATTATTATAACTAAAGTTTACACATTGTTTGGCTAAGAGAATATAATATAAATATTAAGTCTTAATAATGTAAAGGTCGAATTTAATCATAATTGCCAGTTTACGTAGAAGAATTGACAATAAAAATTCATGTTCTTTATACTCTATTTAATTAAAAAGGATTTGATCAGACATGATCCCGTCATCCACATTGGTAAATAATGGGTTAACAACTGTCAATACCTTCGCTTTAACGCGCAATATGTTTTTTTTTTTTCGAAACTTCTTCGGCATTAATTCGTCCTTAATTATGGGACGACAATAATTTTGACGGACGTGGGTGGTGTCCAGAATCAAGTATGAGATTCGTACAATGACTTAGTCTGGTTAGTTATGTCTGAATTTGTAGATAGTCACATGCCAATATCCTATATGTAGACATATGTTCTTCTAGCCTTTTAGATTTGGGACACCGGGTAGTCACACACCATACCAAACGCGACAGAATAGCAGTCACTTTACGAGGGTATCGTCTGAGTAAGATACCTCCCCGGTCGTGCAGGGCCTATTCGACTGCAATGCAGTTTTCTCTTTCAAAAATAGAGTCGAAAGACATAATTACGTCAAATTGTACAACTTTTTCTCTATTGATTTATCTTGGTACCAAAATATTACTTAATTAAGAGTTACTTTGAGTTGATACTTAAACATCAAACCATTATTCCTTGATGAGAATCTTAGGGAAACATTGTCCTAATGTCTCCTTTGGGTAAGTACAATTATGTGGGGTCATTTTTATTGCCCCATTTTACGCTTGGAATTGCTCATTTTGATTCAGAATTCTGTCTTCTATTTCTCAATTATGTTACTATGTATGTAAAATATTTTAGAGTATTAGTTTCATATATGATACTAAAATCTGTATCATTTTATTAACTTGGCGTTATTTTACTAGTTTCTGTCTATAAAGGAATTTTTAAAACATATTCGACACCTAACAATTAATAAAAAAGTAAAAAATTAGGTAAAAGGTTTTTATATTGCAGATAAATGTTTAGTACATCTATCTAAGCTAAAAAATAATTTCATGGATACAGTCATGGGTACCAATATGTATACATCATTATATTTTCGAAATAAAAGTAACTCGTAACTTACTCGCTATCTGGAAATATGTATGGTCACATAAATTCCTAAAAATGCAATATACATTAATGTATATTGCATTATGACAAAATATGTCATTTTTATTATATACAAATTTTAAACATATGATATTGATCAAACTAAGTTAAAATCGTGGGACACGTCCAGTATCTGTGTCGTCCATGAATGGGGGTGACAAACTAAAATAAACGTCCGTCTTCTTTCAGCCTCTGAATGTGATGTACATTCAGTTTCCAACAATAACCAATAATATGCATACATAACAACACAATGAAATAGACATTAAATTCAAAAGCCTTTATTATTATGATTCGGGTGGTTTCAAATATTTTTATAAAATTAAAATGTTATATAAAAAATATGATAATTTCGACAGTTCCTGTTATTAATTTGCGGAAATAGTCTAAACATTACCACAAGAAAAGTAGATAGACCGTTCTACATATAAAAAATTGAAAATGTGACTCGGATACCAACGACTTTACCTATCGGACACATCTCATACAATATGGCCCATAAAAACTTTGGCATCTCCGTGTGATTGCAAATTACATCACAACAATTTCCAGATATTATAAATCATGATACTCACAAAATTTACGTGTGCCTAATCAAATTGTAGAACTTAAAACAAAACCAATTTGTCTTCTCTCCTTTATTTTACATGATGAATTAGTTTCCTCTTACGTTAATTTTGTTATTTATCTTGAATAAAAATCATTATTGTAAAGGTTATCGTATGGTATCGTAAGTGCACGAAAGGCTTGCGCCCAATATTTAAGCAAACTAACTTCAATATCTATATTTATAGATTCAACTTAAAATTTAACTGAAATATCTATTATTTATAGAAAATAAATTGATACAAAAATAAGCTGTGCACTTACTTAAGCAAAGTGCTTTGAAGACATAAGCAATGTACTAATTTACTGCTGAACATAGGCCTCTTTTATAGAAATGTATTGGACTAGATATGGTGGACCATATCTCCGCTTTTGAGGTCATGTCTAGAAATTAGCCAGCTACGCGGGACGTATTGTAGTGCACAAGTGTGTGCGCCGAGATACTATTCTTTCATTTCCGCATTCCGCCGTGACAGCGGTCCGGCACATCCCAAGAGAAAACAATTACAATACCAACATCTGAAAGAGCTCTCCTAGGCACAGGGCTGTAAATAGCAAACAGCTAACTTCCACCTCCGGACTATTATTAGAATTTCAAAAATTTCAGAAACTTACTGATCGAACCAGTACTAGATCCCGAGACCCTTCCCCCCCTCCCCTTCCCACTAGGCAGTTTGAGTATTCAGTACAGCTATTACTGAAGATCCGCCGACATAGCTTCCTACAAAAGGTGCCAAATGTGCTATGAATATAACATTTTATTAAAAAATCTAATATTCTAAGATGACGTCTGTTCCCAGTAATTACATTTGCTACCCAAGAAGACCTTTTAGTTTACGAACCGACGAAATTCAAAGAGCAATATTGAGCACCTAACAGAAATATCTCAATATAATTGGATAAACACTCAGAAATGTAACATTGAGGTTATAAAATTCAAAGACGTTTGTTTCTATGTTCTGCTATAACGTTTTTTATTATATTTTGCATTTTCACAAGTATGTAGGTATATCTTGCAATGAACGTTCATTACTGTTTCAACAACTAATAAAAATAGTTATTGAGATTGCTTGATTTATTCTTACAAGTAGGAGCCAAGGTCTGAATTACAGCCACCAAAAGCTTATCTTGGAGTAAGTGACGTGTGAACGTGGTATTAGAATATTGCAAGATTCTAATAAGTAAATTGCTTACTTATTAGAACAAGAAATATTACAGATAATTCTCCATGTAGAACATGAACGATGGACTGACGACTTGGTTAAGATGGCGGGGAGCCGCTGGATGCAAGTGGCTCGTGACCGTGGCTGACTGATGGTGATGGTGATGATGATAGTGTCGTGATGATCGTGGAAGTAATGTCCGGGCTTCGGTCCTCTTAAATCCCTTGTCCTTGACATGATCCTTGGTTGTGTAGCATCAGAACTATAGCCGTGTATTAATATTTGTTTCATAGTTAGAGAAAACATATGAATGAGTACCTTTTTACGTTGGAGAATGCATTGAGGCGTACAGTCGAGCTCGAGCGTTATCTGCGACTCACAGCGGCCGAATGGCATTTAAAGCCCACTAAACCACGAATCAAAAAGCATTGTTAGCAAACGGATGTCTTTATTTATTCCGTGGAATAAATGGTACAAAGACACATATTACTACTTATAATTATCATAGATGGAAGTGTATCATAAGGTCTTCTCTGTCCTATGATTATACTTAATTCGCATCCGGGCCAATTCGGAACCACTTGTAATCCGGCACGCCGGCTTAATTAGATACGTATATTCGTAGTCCAAATGGTTTGTTTAATTTATCGAAATACAAGGCATATAGGGGGAACACTTATTATCTAGAAAATTAGGTTTCCGGCATTCCTGCGTTTGTCTGATTACCAAAGTTTCACCGTATACATTATAAACAATACACAAAGTATATTATTTTCTTTCCATCGATAATTATTACGAAGATTTGTAACACGCTATCCAGATGAATAGCAAATAACCTATTCAAATCGTACCTCATAAGATACTCGTAGATTGTTCAAATTACGTAACATCTGCAAAGGGATTAGTTGTTTTAAACCGATTTAAGAGAATCGAGTCGATAGGAATCGATTTTAATGATACGAGTATTGTTTTGAAGTATTGCCGTAAATTATTGGTATTACAAAATTTGAAATACTCGTAGTTTAGAGGAAGGCGCATGACTTTAACATATCGAAAAGTAGGGTTTGACTTAACTGAACTAAATAATACTCGAACCAGTGGTGATCACGTTATTTCCGAAAAGCTTAATCCTTTGTCATGTTTGAGAGGCTATGGGCTCGGAGCTGGCTCTACACCTTCTACACAATTGTTCAATTAGTTCCGACGACTTATTTGGTTATATATATTTGTTATCTTAAAATGGCACGTCTGTAAAGCCATTTTCATAAAAAGTCCATCTTTATCTGACGCGCGTTTAATTAACTGTACACGATGAATATATACATAGCAAATTTATATTTGTTTGATATAACATAATAAGCGTGAACAAATTTCATACTGCAATATGTAGTAGCTTAACGTTCTTTATTAATATGCAGACATAATTACTTTGCCTAGATACCTGCGTGGGCTTATAATTGAATACACGTGCCACTGCAGCGAGGGCCTAACTCTATAAATAACTGTTCTTATTGAGAAAGAGCAGATCGTAATACGGTTTATTTGACTAACAATAAAATTGTGGATCTATAGATTTTATTTCAATCATTTTATCATCGGCTCTCCGCCCACATGATTGCGTACACGGATTAATTTGATTATAGATTTTTAGTTGTAACTGGAATTCTATTTAGCATCATCATCAGCTGTTGCCTTTACGAACGACTTTTCGTATGTTTGGTCTCTTCTCTTGACTGGGGAAAATTAATAGTCATTGGAACGTGTTTTATAATGTATAAGGGGTTGTCCCCTAACAGCCTTTTGAAGGTCAAACCGACTCCTCCATGGGACACCGGATACTCACACACCACACAAAACGCGGCAGAATAGCGGTCACTTTACGAAGGTATCGTCTGAGCAAGATACCTCCCCGGTCGTGCAGGGCGTATTCGACTGCAATGCAGCATAGCACTACCTCTTACAATAGTTTCATACCTATAATATTATTGTTTACACCAGGTCTCGCCGCGTCACGTCTAGTGTTGAAGATAAGTTACTTCTCAAGTGATATCTAACTTAGGTACTGTCTAGACGAGATTTTCCAATAATCAATTGAGGGACGTTGGAAGAGATGTTTTATGAAACGAAGCCACAGCTTGTTATATGTAGTTAATACTTTTTGCTTGCTTCTGTTCTTTATCTAATTTATATAAAGACGTATTAAAGTAACAATATCTGTGGACTGCCTGTAAGGACTTTTGTCATAGGTTTGGATATTTTAGGAATGTTATATATTGAAGATTTTTATTTTTAGAAGTACACATAGTACATATATAAACATCCTTGACCTAGCAGGATTCGAAGCCGCGAATTTCGGCGTAACACGAGGCCTAGCGTAACACGTTACTGACTGAGCCAACCGGCCGCCAATTATGTGCGTTTATTGTCCACATTGATGACATAACTGTACTACATTTTAAAAGAAAGATTTGTTATTGTGCAATGAAATTGAATCTGCTCACTTGGGGAGTGCTTTTTTAGATATTTTTTATTAACTGTTTAGGGCTTGGCGTCTAGTATTAAACCTATGAATATTTGACCTGAAGAAGAAAAGAAATAAAGATACAAAAATATAAATATAAAAATAACCCAGAGTTTTGGATAGTCCATAGAAAAAGAGTAAAGAATTTTAGGTAATTTACTACATTTATAAATGTATCCTACAAATAATTATATTCCCTATTTAACAATTTTAAATTGTCAGGTAGAAGGAACGGAGAGTAACGCAATTGCATGTCAATTATGCGGATGTATATGGACGTCGGTAGTTGTGAAAAGGCTTCGATTGCTCGTTTACTTATACTATAAAGAAATAATTAGCCTTATTCTTAGCTATAACTTACCTATACAGCTTGATCTTAAACGAGCTACACTCATATAACTCCGACATGTTTCCAATTACATAATATCTCTATATCTGGGGACACGGCAGTGCCCCCGCCAAGACTAGAAAAAACGTCACAGACGCATTTTATTTAATTTAATTATTAGATGTATATACCTCATCATGTTGGTACTCGTATTATTTTGTATAATGAGCTTGCTTTGGGTACACAATGCGATTATGTAAGGTCATGGTTGCATAGCTTCACATTGTACCTGGTAGAAATCTATTGTTTGAAGCAAAGTAATCAATTAGTTTATGATAAGGTCCTATACTGACATTATGTTAAATCTCACCTCGATAGTGTTAAGAATCTATACTAATACTAGCTGAACGGCAACGTTGTTCAGCCGGGTTGGGTGAACAATCCCTATCACTTAACCATATGAAAAATACATAGTAGCCGATTGTCAGACCTACTATATATGCATATAAAATTTTGTGAAAATCGATAAAGCCTTTTCAGTGATGTAAGGTAACACTGCGACACGAGAATTTTACACATAAGATAATAATGATGAAGAGATTTTTGTTCTACTCTGGATCCTAAAAATTTTGATGTGTAATAGCTACAGTTTTGTCGAAGATTATGTTGTTAGGACAAATAAGGCCGGTAAGGCGAATGCATTAAATGTTCATCCCTAAAAGCGTAAAAAAGTGATTGAAAATTTGTATGAAACAATCGGAAATTGTGCGGCTGAAAATATTATATGAAAGTAAAAACAATCATTCACTAATCACAAAATTTCAATAACTACATGGGTTAGGTTCTTCAAATTTTGCAGGTGTTCTTTTTAGGATAATATAACTAAGGCTAAATAAGATGGGATTTTGCGAAATTCGGTCAATGTTCTGTTTTAACATCCGACGAAGTGGGCGCGAGTTGGCGAGGCTCAGAACGTGCTAATTAGGATACAAGTCGATTTTTCGGATAGATTGATGTTAAAAGAACATTTCTATGAAATATTACAGATACGAACACTATGACTGATATATATTTTTGACGAGTATATTTTATGTTGCCGTCCATGTGTATGATGTGTGTGTATGTATGATGTACACATCTCACGTATTTCAAAACGGATTTACACAGTTAAGTTATCATCGAGTAGGTCTTGGCTACACGAATATTCTCAAATAGATAAATAGAAAAAGCTATAAGGGTGCCTGAGCGACGCCATTTGACACTAAAGAAATGGGAACAATGCCATATGTTTTCTTTCATCTCTTAATGATGATGGAAACCTATTCATTACATAACAGCTTCTGATTGATTTCGAGAAGTGCTTGATAGCCAGCTCAAAATCACACAATGCTTTGGTTACATCTTTGCTAAACGGTGACGGAAACAATTACCTCAGATTGAATAGAAAACGTCACTGGACTGATAATTAAAAAACTTTTATTTATACGTTTAATAACTGCTAACGAATGCCAAGATTGACTTAGAATAGGACGGTGATCGGGATTTAATTTTTATTTCGATGTCCGTATTCACAAATGATACTTGTTTGCGTTCCCATTTACTTACAAAAATACAAGATACACGATTTCATACTGAACTGTCATCCTAAAGAGTTCGTGATTGCACATAGAAACATTTTTTTGCCATTTCAAACTTATGCACATAATTTTAAGTAGTTTTAAAATTATGCTCATAAGCTTTGTCAAACGACTTACAGTTGTACTTCTGAAATAAGATAAGTTTGAAGAAAAAAAATATACGCATTTGCATACACTAAACTTTTTTTTCAAACTTGTGTTGTTTTAAAAGTACGGATAATAAATAGATACCGATTGTTTTGTGACGTGTCTCTAAGTATTTTTTTTTTTTATTTTTGTAAATCAATAAGCGTTCTTAATAATTCGTTCATTTGACGGTTGCTGTGGATGCTATTGACGGACGCGCTAGCCGCCGCATAAGTTCTGCCTCTAAATAGGCTCATGGGCCCTATCCGTCGACGCGTACTATATAGATTCGCATTATTATTTGTGAATACCGCCATTAATTACTTTCATGAGTAGCATTAAGATTTATAATTTACAGTAAGTATGTTAGACAGGACGAAAATAATCACTCCCATGAAAAACGTATTGAAATAAAAATATTTAATCTTATCTGTAGAGTGTACATATCACTGTATCGTATGTAAACACGGCACATGTTGTATCATTTTAAAGTGTTGTGTTTCAATTTAACAACGTATAAGTAATAGTTGAGAGTAATGGTTTATAGTCTGTTTTTTTTTTTTGTTATTACGGAGGATCTATCGCAGAAGTGATCAGCTCATGGTGGGTGAAGCCCTTGGGCAGGTAATAATCGGCCAATCTATTTGACTATAATTCATTTCTATTCTTTAAAATGCGTGTGGTATGTTTGAATGTATTACTTTCTAAATTTTTTGGCCACGTGTAGCCAAACTAAGCAATGGAAAACGTATTTCGTCAGTAGACGCACAAATTTGGGGCCAAACGCTGTAAATCTTTAAGCTTTTATTAAACAAGGTAGGAATGTCATTCACGAGAGATCAATTTATTAGCACCACGTTAAAACATTGCCTAAGTTCAATCTGACTTCAATGAATTTAAATAAAAAATTGTAGGTGTAACGTCTGCCGTAAGAATTTTCCCGGTTTTTTACTCGATTTGGCGGGGACACTGCCGAGCCCCCAGATTCCAATAAAATTAAAGACCCAGAGGTCACAAGATGTATACCTCGGTACATGATCATTGTTGACTGCCAAAGTAATAATATACGATACTTTTATAACAATTACAAATTAGAAGCAAACGAAATAAAATATTTCTAAAGAACTTTTTTCTTTGACCTTCGACCGTAATGTATAAGGATGGTTACACGTGACCTTAGGAGGCTTCCAGATAACATTAAGGTTGCCAGAATAGAGTGCACCTTTGAGTTCGTATGTGATTTGTTTATTCTAACTTTGAACGAGTCAACGTACACTCAAATTTAGAATTAACTGAATTAAATGTGTTTAAGAAGTACACGTTTTGCCAAAGTTATCATATCGTTTGATTTCACAATCAAATTGTTTAATAATAGCATAAACCCTGAACAATACAAAAATTAATGAATCATATAAAAAAACCAGCTGTGTCCCGCGGTTTTATCTGTTAATCATTTGGCAGAAAATATGTTGTAACGAAGTCGATCGAACGAATCAACCCCAAAAACCCTTTAGGAGCTGAATTTATTAGAATCAGTAGTTACGGCCGTGTGTTGATATATAAATCAGTTATGTTTGCCTTTACATACATTATTATTACGAATATTCAAATAATTATATTATTTACCCAACCTAAACTTCTAACTCTGTAATAGGATTCAATGATATCTTTAACTTATAAATGCTTGTTGGTGTATTAAAAATCCCGTGAAATGACTCAGGAATATTTGCAGTATCTACCCGTTTTACGGAAAAACTGATGCTTTAGACGTCGATGTTAGTATTTACCTGGGCTTCTGCCTCTAGCAGTGATGCTTACGATGTGCGAAACAAGTGACAATAGTATCAAAGCTTATTTTTGTTCATATTCTATAAAGATTAACAATGAGAAAAATACTTGAATTTCATATAATTTTTTGATAAAACTATACCTCAATATTTACAATCCTAAAATAACATATTATATTCGAAAAACACATAGCATTTTCAACCTGTATAACTATCACTGAATAAAATTGTGAAATATTATTTGCAGAATCTTAATGTAGCTCTACGGATATACCATATTTGTGTACCATTATATTCAGTGCTGCGTAGGAAGGGATTTTAATATTATGACTTCATTTTCTGTTACCTTACCAAGAATAAACTATCTTAAGTCCTGTACCCTCCTACTTTATTGGATCTTATATATCAAAAAAAAATTTCACGACGTGCATGATATTACACCCTCCTATGCAACGGAATTGGGCCGACACTACCGGGGAAGTACCTCTCGTTCACTTGATACCGGCCTAAAGCGACAACGTCGTTTCGAGCGGGTTGTGAGTAGCCGGTGGCCCATCAGGGGGGTGATGGGAGGGCAACGCATCTGCGTATAATCATGCGAATATCCATGAGCGTCGGTAGTCATCAAAATGCTCCGATTTCTCGTTTGCCTCTTATGCTATAAAAAAAACTTGTATGTATTGTTTATTCTCGTGGAGTCTTTTAACTCAATTTTGAAGTAAATATCTTTTTTTTTAGAAGTTTTGTATACATAAGAACATAAGCTAAACATTTGGATGACCATGCTAGATAAAATAAAAGTTTATTTTTAATTGCTTTTAATTTTATTTATGTAAAATATTTTTACGGGAGCGCTTTACGAGCGTTTCAAAACATTTTTGAATCACTCAATAGATTAACTGTCCTGGAAATCGATCATATAGATATCGGTAGCTTTTGGAGACTTTTTTTCTTTTTATATACACATATAAAGGTATTATAAGGTAATAGATTTAATATAATCAGGATGATGATAAGTCGAAAGCGGTCGTAGGTGTAATTTGAAAAATAAATAATTGTGGAAAAATTATATAAAGTTTACTTATTCATTCAAGTGTTTTTTGTACTTAACCTTAACTGCTACTCAAGTGTTTTTGTACTTAACCTTAAGTACTGCTCCCTGGAAACATCTTCAGTGGTCCGAGAACTACGTTAGTAAATAAGAAACAACATTCAATAGAAGGGTATGCACCCTTAAATTTTTTTTTTAAGTTCAAGCCTGTTATCCCCGAAGAGGTAGGCAAAGGAGTGCTGGTACATCCACAACTCGTAAGTCCAGTAGATATACTAGAACACCCACGATTAGCCAAGGTGCCGAGGGGTCATGATGTCATAGGTGGCAAGCCTATGGCCAATGCGTGTTCAGAGTAATCTATTCATGAATAATATTTATTTAGGTTCTGTATATTACCACTAAATCATTAAACCAACACGGTCCCACGGGATTAAAAGTTTAAGAATCACCGTTCTAAAGTAAGGAAAATACTATTTGTCCTGTTTTGGAAATACCTACAACATCTATATAAGTTTGTTACCGCTGAGGCAATCTGATTTCTATTAAGACAGTCAATCTCCGGTTAATCCCAATCAAACCTAATAGTACTTCGGCTACCCTACTTATACCTATTGAAGCGCTCTCTAGTAGAAACTCTGAACATTATCATTATCAATTAACTTATATACGTATAAATACGATCCTACACGAAATGTATGTGATATTCGCCCACTAAATAGTCCGGGACACGGCCACTGAAATGTTTAGCTATAGACGCATTGTTTCTGAGTGAATGGTGATGTCGTCATATTATTTGACGTATTTATCATGATTTTAAATGCAAAGGTCTCGAAATATCTTAAAGACCTTTTAAGGAATATAATGCAAAGCAAGTACCTGAAGTTAGTAATAATTATTTATAATTAAAAATAAGCAATTATTTTAAACACTTGTCGGACAGTAAGGAGAGTTTTTACAAA
>JAFELO010000646.1:15703-38619 GCA_017140195.1 Eumaeus atala | reverse complement strand
GGCGTTGATTGAATGAGGCGCAGGCGCAAAGACAAGTGGACCGATAGTTGAGTGTGTGTGATATGTTGAGTTGAGTCTAGTGAGATCTATAGAGCACCATGACTTACGGTCACGAGCCTTGGATCCCCGCCACCTTTACCTTGTCGTCGGTCCGCTGTGTAGGCCCTCCAATACTCTGTCTTCCGACACGGGACCACCACTCGAGAACTTTTCTTCCCCAACGGTTATCGGTTCTGCGAGCAATGTGACCTTCCCATGCTGCTGCTGAGATATGTCGGTTACCCTAGTTCTGTTGCGAATTTCCGAATTTCTGACCATATCTCGCAGAAAAATAACAAGCATAGCCCTTTCCATGGTACACTGATTGACCCTGAGCTAGTTTAAGAGGCCCACATTTTTTTTGTGTGTCTCGGTTCCATATGTCATCACTGGTAACACAACTCTGGTCGAACACTTTCGACTTGTGGTATTTCGAATGTAAAGATCTTCTTAAGCTTGCCGAAGCCCATCCGAGTTGGAGTCGGCGATCGACCTCTTTCTTGGAGTTGCATTTACCTGACTGGACAGTTGGTCCCAGGTATATGTACTGTTCAACAACTTCAAGAACGGATTTTCCCACATAAACAGGTCTAGGTGTCACGTGAACATTGGACGTACCTTTCTTTTTATTTGAGTTCGTTCTGAGGTCAACTCGCCGGGAAACTCTATCAAGGTCACCGAGCATATCGTTCAAGTCTTCCAGCGATTCTGCAATGACCACGGTTTCATCTGCGAATCGAAGGTGAGCGATGTATTCGCGATCGACATCGATATTGATGCCTTTTCCAGTTCAGAAGCTTGAAGACACCTCCCAATGAATCCTTGATTAGTGTCGGAGAAATTACGTCTTACATCTTTCTGCAGCTGGATTGGCTTCGAGCTCCGATCCTTTAATCTGACATCCACTAAGAAGGAATTTTACGAAAATCCATTACTAAGGGTGCGTCGTGCTTAACGCCACAAGGAACTGCTATCATGTGCATATTAGTACGCTGGTGAAGAAAGAGTAATATAAATAATTTGTATTGGACCATTCCATTGCCCAAATTGTTAAACACATGTCTCTATTATAAATGCCTAACAAATTCACATAGCCAGTCGCCTCACACTTCTTTTAGACCATCAAGATTTGTACAAGCCTTGTGAAACGCGTATAAAATATATATGAAGGAATAATAATATCATCGTCGCCATCCGTTGCTTTAAAATTTATATTTACTAGTGTTCTGAAGGTTATGAAAATAGCAACAATGAGAAACATTGAAATGAAAATGAATTGTTAAACAATTATTGATTGCGTAAGCCATAATACTTGTTATCCTTGGTATAAATACATTATTTATAATCTTTATAGTTTGCATCATAGATCTCGTGACCATTTTTTTGTAGGCGCCGGGAAGACGCATTAACGCGCCTTAACCGGCCCTGGGTCAGTGCCGCCCTTGGTGAGGTGCCCCGGAACAACAAATGTTGAGGGCACCTCGACGGCTAGTCAGCCCCCTAAGGTACCGGCTCCACCGACTTTGGGACAGTGCAATAGGGTGAGGTTCCCATCCCCACCCCCTGCTACCACCACGCAATAGCGCCTCCTCCTATTGCTCTTTTGTCCCCTTTCTTATAAGAGGGGTACCGAGATCGCTTCTTTCTCCTGACCTTTAGCCCTCTCTTCCCATAGGAGGGGTGCAAAGATCCCCCTCGGTTCAATTGGCTTCGTCTGGGTTCACCCCAGGCTACTGAGCCCCACCGCCACGACAAGGCTTGAACCATGGTGGGGAGATCTCATGACCACGGGTAGTATAACGCAGTAGAAAAGTCGAGCAAAGGTATGTACTACATACTAAGTATATAATAGCATTTAAGTAGTTATTTATCGTGTTAAAGCCCGTAAAATAATTAGAAAATGTGTAATAAACGCGAAAGCCTCAAACGATTATTGCAGCACAGATATCAGAAGGAAATAAGATCTCTACGGTTGGCGTCTTCAAATACCGTAAACTTACACGTAGTGCTGTCGTTGTGTCGTTGACATGTCGATATTTTACCCTGTAATAGAATACTCTGAAACAATTTGTTATGGCTGTGCAAGAATATCTGATAACCCTATCGGTTTATATCTGTAGAATGTTAGTTTTTTTATACCAGTATAAAGAGTTTTCCAATCTTATGGACTGGTCTAAAGAATTAAATATTTTATATTTTTTATAAACTTAAGAAGTATATTTGAAATTATTTTTATAGAAATATCTATAATACATAGATAAACGTCCATGACCTGGGCGGTATTCGAACCTGTAACCTCTGCACGATTATTCAAACTGTGTTACCACTGCACCAGCCTGTCGTCAAATTTAGGCACTTCTATTTTTTTTTTCGAATCATCTGTAGTTCCAGTTTGAGTTAAATATTTGTACTACGCCAGTCAATCGCCAAAACTCGGCTTCCACGACGTTATCAGTAAATTTTTTTTTTTATTTAAAGACGAATATTATCCCCGGTTTATTCTCAATGTGACAAAGACCAATATTTGTATTCATGTAAACCTTAGAAAAAAATAAAATTCTTGTTAAACCACTCAACAACAACGGAGAATAGTAAAAAAGGAACTCATAAAACAAACGGTTTCTATGGTGCCACAGCAGTTCCTTTCATACCGCCCCAGGGTAGCAATCAAATTATTATCATTAGTTAGAGGGGTTCTCTTCATAACAATGTTTAAAGAAGGTTTTGATGACAACCTTTATTGTTTGTAGAATTTACAATCTTTTTAAGTAGTAACATATTTTTGAAAATGTTCGATGATCATTATTTTTATGTATTTAAAAAGCTGTTGAGTGATTTTCCGTGTCCTTTTCTTTAAAACGGCAAATTTATGGAGTTAGATGTTGATCTTGAGGAAAACAATTACGGTAATTCACTTACCAATTTCACTCAAACTTAAAAAATATTTAAAACATATATATCTACGCCCCGCTGTCGGCAGCGTAGCTTTTTAAACAATTATGGATAAGAGGGAGTTACAAATTTTATAGAAACATAGAAAGAGGCGGAAAGCCCTCGTTGGAGACTTACAGATTTCCAAACAGACTAACCTAAGCCAACAACTTTTACGGTTCGTCTAGGGAAGGTTGGCCGGCGCAAAAGTACATAAACATCAATGATGCAAAATCGCCACAGGCATTTTAGTTTAATAAATGATATATTAAAAAGATAAGTACACTAATGTAGCTCTAAGTTAAAAAAAAGTGTTACTAACCTACTATGTGCCAATGGTACTCGAAATAAAAATAATAATAAATAAATAAAATAAAAGCATATTTCCCTCCTTACCTAAAATATTTACAGATCTCGAAAAATAGGAGCTGCTTGAAAGAACATAAATGACATTTGTATTTTCTTTTAAGCATTTATAAATGATACTGACCCATCATAATGTCGTTCATACCGAGCTTTGCTGCCGTCTTACGAACGACTATTCAAATCAAGAAACAAATATTTGTAAAATATTAATATATCCGGTCTGTTTCTGAGGTCTACACACTTGAGAAAAGTCACTAACGGCGGATGAGGATGAGACTTTTTGATCTCATTCCTGCGCCGCCCCACTTTTCCGGGTCGTGTCAATTACTCCATTGAATGCTTGCCGGAATATCGAGATTTGGCCACTCAAAGATTCACAAACGCTGAGAACTTCCAATAAGTACCAAAGTAGGTATTAATTATATACAAAATCTTGTAAGAAATAAATCTTATGTAAAGAAATATTTTCCGCACAAGATAGGATATTATGTCAATGTGTGCATGTACATTTATTGAGCTCCTTATCGATCAATGTTTCTTATTAAACTTTACGTATTGATGGATCTTATAATGGTTTATATTCACAATTGAATCCGATAAATAGTGATGCCCAATTGCGTTTTTTTTATCACCGATCAGTGGTTCTAAAGTTAATCAATTCAATGAGACCAGAACTATAGACTTCAGGCGATGCTGAGACATTTGCGTAATGTTGTGAAATATGACGTCCTAGAGTTCATTATTAGAGATTTATTTGGGAATATTTTCTTTTTATAGTCCTAAGAGTCCTCATAAAAAAATTACGATTTATCGCTTTAGGGAAAATCGACTTTTTTTATATATTCAATAGTGTTGCAGTATTAGCGGGTAAACGTACAATTGGAGCATTTGACGACTAGCGACGTTGATCCGCATTATAGATACGTATATACGTTGGCCTCCTTTCCTCTCGAATATGCCACCGGCAATTCGCAAATCGCACTAAACACGAAAGTAAGTCCCATTCGTGCCGGCACAATGCAGCCGGCATTGCAGCATGGGCTGCACCATCACTACCGCTCACTAAATTATTACATACTTAAATTATTCTATAAAACAGACAACGCAAATCTGTATATATATAAATCCTTCCATTACTGAGTGGCCGATATCTCATAGGGCGTGAATACTTTATATAATCAAATATTTACATAGTAAATATATCCGTAATGTAACCATGTTTATGTCGTACTCGTTAAAATGAGAGCCTTTACCTGTATAACATAGAAAGCTTCGCTTATAGATCGTTTGAAGTGGCGCATCGTTTCACTTGAATATTTTAAATATATTTTTAATTAAATTTCGAACCAAGATCAAAAGCCTCGTGTCTGTTGGACTACCCACACCTATCGATTTAACAGTCTGCTATTCCAGTTCAATAAGATCCATAATTTTCATTATAAACTCATTTACATTTTGAGTGGGCGTAGGAATTCGAGCTGTTTGTCCATTTTAAGGGGCAAGGTATGTTCGCAGAACAGCAACAATTAACGGGCTCTGTCGTCAAGCCCTGATTGGAATAAAACAACATATTTATAATTTGTCTCAACTTCACTCACGTCCTTGTGACATATGTATTTATACTAAACACGAACCGAAGGGGCGCCATTAAAATACATTCACGAGGAAGCTTATAGGCTATCTATCATAATGCTATGACAATTAGGCACGGAGCTATGAATAAATCTTCGGGGCACTTCTAGTATTATCATGTAATAATCTGAGAAAAAATATTCACATATTGCATGTAAGTGAAATTTTAGTCAAATTGGAATTAGAGTGAGCGAAAGCAAACGAAAAAACAAACTTTTGTTCCCAGCGAGTTTCCAAACTGTTGATCCGAGAGAATATTTGATTCCCACTTTCTAGTTGCATTAGAATTTTTAAAGTTTCAAACTTGTGTAGTCTGGAGTAATCTCTACTGTGTTACATCACGAATGTCTCAAAGAACATGTTAAACCTGCGCTAGATTTCTATTCAATCTACGCGCATCGGATTACCATCCCATCGGAATAAAAGAACGAAATACACAAGTGTATTCTATGTTATCATAACATATTTTGTGCACTATATTTCCTACATAGAAAGCTAGTAGGAAGCAATTCCGTACCAATGCAATAATAATCAACTGTAGCCATACCTCGTAACTAGACAATTGTAAATATTAACATTACTTTAGATTTTGGTTTGAGATTGAAACGGATTATCCAAATATATTCCTTGTTATCTGATAAATTCCATACATTTTAGTAGGAAAAGTTGATCCAGAGCAGAAAACCGCACCTTCCCAAGAGGCAATCAACATCAAAATTATATTTAATTTGGGACATTATAGATGGCCCGTTCTGGTTTTCAGTATCAAATCTTAGATTCGCATGTCGCAGAGACGTGGTTTATTTGCCTATCGTAATTTACATTATAATAAAGCGCCCAGCGCTCTTAAATTAATAAATATGAATGTGCAATACATTCTTATAGACTGTCAATTTTAAAATTTCTTAGTGGATACATTTTGTCCATATGATATGTATTAGTATAGTAGTACCAGTAGAGTATGGGAGCCTATTAACTGATTTCTAGATGTTTAATTTAAATCGAACCAGATTAAGCAGTGATGATAATTTTGCCAGAAAAAAGCATGTGTTTTTTTTTTTGGCAGAAAATATATAAACCTTTACCTTGATAATTTTAAAGGCAAGTATAGTTTAGGTATAGTAGAAAGTCTGTCGTGTCCTCTAAAATAAAGGGCAGGTTACATAATTTATAAAATATATACTTTGTAAGAAGGGTAGCTTAATTCATAAATTTAATAAATTTGAACTTTCTTTAAGTTATCTTTTTTGCACATATATATTTTTTTAATTTTAATTTATCTTTTTGATATGTAGTTATATATCTACAGTCAGTATAATATACAGCTGTGGCTCAATAAGTTTAATACTAGTATATATACGATATAGCATGCACGCATGATGATATAGCACTAAAAAAATCAGGTGAAATTAATAACTAACCATCATAGTTGAATGTATATTTTTAAATCACAATGAAATTAATTACATCATTAATAAGTGACGAAACACGTTAATATAGAAATTTAAGCTTTATTTAGTAATTGGAAGCGTGTTTCGTTAAAGTGAAAAATATTAATATTTAATTTCAATCGAAACTCCAAAAAGGTTTTTAATAAGGATTTTGATATGAAGCAACTAAAGTCTATATTATCAACATAAATATGTTTATCTACGGCTTTGTGTCAAATGCCATTGCATTTATCAGCATCAAGTCGAGCAGAATCAACGAAATAGAAAAGAATGAGGTAAAATATTTGTTTTTATTTATTGGTTCTTATATATAAAAAAGCTACTTTAATCCATTATTTGGAGGCGTTTTAAGATATTTTATAGGCCATGGTCGGTAGCATTGAAGCCATCTTATCAATCATGTTCGTCAAACCAGCATGGGCTAATTTAGTGTTAAATTCTGAAACAATTATATTGTTGGATTATTGGAATGGATTCTAGGACGCGTTCTAGGATATCCCTGCTGTTCTACGAAACATGCACAGACCAGGTGTGTGTTGCGGAATGCATCAAGGAAACGTCCACTGCTGGACCTGTACGTTATTTTAATGGTCGAAAGTTTAAAAGCATCATGCCAGAGAGCTCGGCATACTTTTCAATTATTTTTTTCGATAGGTATATATGATCCTACAATATATGTACGTGACATTTTTTTTCTTCTTTATCTTTCTGTACACGAAAAATATCATAGAAATAAGTTAAAACACAAACGGCGGGAACTAAATTTTTGTCTTTTATTTTATAACAATCTCATCAAAATTACAGAATTAACTTATTGTTATTCGGTGTATTTGTTATTCGTAAACCGTACCCTAGCTGTATTAGTTTACCATCCACGTTAAATTTTAATTAGAATAAGACATTTCTGATGATTGTTTATAATTAACTATTAACTTCGCAACTTCGACGTACTTGTATGAGGAGACTAATTAATGTGTAGGAAGCAAGGCAAGTATGTAATGATCGTTACTTGGTTCGCTCTGCCTACCCCGTGAGGGATCTGGCGTTAATTTGTGCTCTTGTTGTAATTATTTTAAAGGTTACCTATAGATAAAGTAAAATGAAAAATAAATGCCGAGCTTAAAGGTTACTTAAAGTTCTCGGATAGATCGAGAATTCTGCCTTTAAATATACCTACCTTATTACATTAGATCTAAATTGGACCGTCAGAACCAAAACGACTAAATATGTTAGGTATGATTCCAAATTTATTTTTAAAATTTGATATTTTTTCAAATTCCGATTTCTCGTTTGTCCCCCTATAGTATTAAAAAAAATCTTGACGGACTCAACCGATCATGTACCTACCCTGGCTATGGCATTCGCAATACCTTTATCAGTAGCGGAATCATCTGGCCTCCTGATACGTAGCTCTGCGCATATTCGATCCAAGGGGTGTTAGCTTGCTTTTACGAGCATCTAACCTGATTTAATATTCGGCGCCGGGAGTTGCTAAAATTTGAGCTCCCGTTAACGATAGTCGAAAACCTAAAGTCGGAATTTCAGCGACTGTCATGTCCACCAGTCTTTTTGACTTCGGGTAAGACGCCGCAGTCGTAATAAAATCCCTCTATTGCGCGGCAGACTATAAAGTTGATGGGCGTCATCGGTGGTCAACTCTTTTGCGCCAGACTATAATGATAATGGGCGTCGGTAGTCAGAATTTGCACCGATTCTCGACATAAAAAAAAGATGGATTTCCCGGGATAACGCAAGTAACGTAAACTTGTTAAATTTTACAATGCAATCATAACAAACCATATGCCATTGAGATTGTTATTACATAAAACACAAGGTTACATTGAATAGTTCTATGGAATCACACGCCGTATATTTACATATTTTATTGGATCAGCAAAAGAAACAGAAATTTACATCGATTGTAAGTCACTATGTATTCACGCGTCGTCACCAGCCCCGGGTGGTAGCCGATGGTGTGGGCACATTGACGTGAGCACCCTGCGTTGGTCAATAGGGTCAACAACACTGTGACCGATTTCTAATGGCCACCATGGCTAGAATAAAACCACGATCCATCAGGATAGGGACGTTCAGTTGGAACCATTTCCCATAACACAAAAAACAAGATTTCTTAGAGAAACACAACGTCGACGTACTTTTATTGCAGGAGACGTTTCTAAAACCCTCAAGAAGTAACAATTTTTTTAATTTAGATAACGATAGGAGGGGGGGGGGCGAATAGCGATACGCATCGCCACAATTATGCTGATATTCATGGGCGTCGGTAGTCGTTGAAAGACTCCGATTACTCGTTTTGCCCCCAATACTATAAAGAAAAATACCTAAAAAAACATGCGATAAAATCCGTTAAAGTAGTTTTATAATAATGTAACATTCGCGTATACTTCAGAAATCATTACATAGAGATTGTCTGCATTTCAATATCTGATCTATGAGTAAAAAAAAATATTTTATTCAAAAAAGGATAACTTTTGTTATCCTTTTTAAATATGTTACTCTACAGTCAGATTTAAACTTTTATATACCTTACTATCACACAATGATATGCTTTTTATATAAACATATATGAAAACATCAAAAAGTTTGCTAGAAAAATGTCAAAATATTGCGAATTTCACACATTCTACATTTACATTGATATTTCAAGTGTAACTAGGTGTCCAATCAAGCATTTTATTTATCACGTACAACATATTAAAACGATATTATAATCCGCCCCTACGAAAAGGTACCCATATAAAACGGGTTTACTGTGTTTATTGCGCATTCATAACACGTCGCATTTATAGGATTCAATTTGGATTTGAAATGAAAACGTGATTTGGCACCTCCATTCGCAATTAACCTCATAATTAGAAATTTCATAAGCAACTCATTTATTATGGTCATTTCTACACCTACGTTGTAAACCAAGTTATTTATCAGTGGCGTTAATTTACAGTCGTAGTCTTTTTTTTTTTTTTTGACGCGGTGAAACTCATTTTCGCGCCTTCACTGGCCCTGGGTGGGGTCCATGGTATGTGGGGCTCGCGACACGTTACAGTTTCGAATACCCAAAAAAACCACCGCGAGTGCCATCTGTGCCGCCCTTGGTGGAGTGCCCCGGAGAAACAAATCATCAAGGTACCTCGACGGCTAGTCAGCCCCCTAAGGGACCGACTCCACTTCCACAGATAGGGTTGTCCCGCACGACGATTTTGGGATAGTGTTATGAGGTGAGGTTCCTATACTCGCCCCTTGCCCCGTTTCGCAAAAAAACAGTAGGCTGTTGTTCTTTTGCCCCTCTTCTTATAAGAGGGGTACAAAGAGCATCCCGCTCGGTTCAATTGGCTTCGCCGAAGGTGTTCTCGAATCACCTCAGGCTACTGAGCCCCACACCGCCACGACAATGTCGTAGTCATGTGGTAAGCATGTTCAACCACAGACGTGAGGGCTTGGGTTCTAATCCCGGGTCGGACTTTGATCCGAATCCCAATATTACTTTGGTGCTTTTGGGATTTTCTAATTTCCAATAACAGTCCGAAGTCAGAAAGTCGGCGGTGATACGTCCTCATGCCTCGGAGAGCACGTAAAGCCGTCGGTCCTACGCCTGATCAATTTCCGGTTGTCGCGCAGGGAGTACGCTAGTACCTGTACACACACTTATGCACTACGTGTCCTGCGCAGTTTGTCCAGTCTCTATGGAGAGAGAACCACATTATTATTATTATTATATATAGTCAAAATTAATACCGCTTTTCACCTGGATTGACTAACCCAGACGAAGATCTTCTTCCCACATGGTAGAGGTATATATTCCTTAGGAGACAAACAAGTTATCAGAGGTTTTTGATGAATACCGCCTCCCACGCACGTCCGCATACCGATTATGCAGATCCGTTACCCTCCTTTCATTCTTCCCTACAATGGGCCACGATGTCATACTTTATCGTGCATGCAGCTATCGTTTTACAGTACATTGTCACGTCAATAAAACACCTGTGTACCTACCACCTAAATAATTAACTACGATCCGCCCCGTTTTCGCGCATAAGTAAGGGGGATAAATTATACACTATAATCTTCCTTGGGAATCGCTCTACCGTTGGGTCAAAACCGCCCCAAAAGCCATTCAGTGGATTTTGAAAAAAAGCGGTCTCATGCTGACAACTTTTGGGGACGTTGTCCTATTGTAATATGTAAAATAGGCGCGGAGGTCTCTGCGCAATGTATTGTGTGTGTATATAAAAATGTATAATAGTGACACAACTAGTTACTTGTGCATGTGTGTGTGAATACTTGTTGCATATAGGACATGCGAGAGATGATGAACAAGGATAAAACTCATATGTAATAGGTTACATATGGCTCGCCTGTGTTATGTTAAAGAAAGGAATACAATCCGGGCCATCCCAATTCGAATTGTCTGCAATATTTAATATACGCTATTAAATATTAGAGAAAATAACTGGAAGATAGATAAACAATAGTAGCTACTAAGGTTACAAACATGACCAACTATATACAAGCTGAATTTGTTATGCCCTTTTTTCGACATTTTTTATAAAAAAAGTATTGTGTTGCATATGTACTCGACATACTTATACGGCCGCAAATGCAATATTGGGTTAACAAATAGTAAAAATTGTACAAAATCGTATTAATTCATTAAGAGTCATCATTAATTTCCATAAACTGTAACATAACAAGAAAGCCGTGACTTCGATCAAAGTAGATATTTTTTGTGAACTTAATAACATCAGAAGAATTAATTAACATTAGAAAGGCATATTCACTCGGGTTTACATAATATAGTTTTCTTTTTATGTAGAGCATGAAAGGCAATCTTAAAATTTCCTGATCTCGACCTCTGGCCGTTCGCTGAAAGGTTTTAAGGGCTCAGGTCCTTGTGATGCTTTATTACATTCTTTTTAATCTCGCTCTTCTCAGTACGGCCCTTTGTGCTTCCTGCTGTCGAGTGCAAGTATAACGTTGTACATTTAAAGTAGATTAAATTTACAAAGGCATTGTTCCTTGAACGAGCGCAAGACAAACGTTTCACTTTAGTTTCATAGTCTCTATAGATCTTCTATCTACTACATTCATGTCATGAAAGACAGGAGAAATCTTTTATATCTACACTGGCCCCCCACGTCACCCCGCGTGACGCCGGTTCTATTAGTCGTAATGTAATGGTACAAAACCTATAGTATTCCTCAATAAATGGACTATTCAATACAAATTGTTTTTTTTTTTTAGTTGGTGTCATTAGTTCCTGAGATTAGCACATTAAAACAACAACAAACTCTTATTTACCTTCACGCCTATTATCCCCGAAGAGGTAGGCAGTAGGCAGAAGTGTGCTAGTACATCCACGACTCGTAAGTCCAGTAGATATACTAGAACACCCACGATTAGCCGAGGTACTTAGGCCCATAATGTCATAGATGGCAAGCCTATGGCCACTTCGGGCACATCCCATTCCCGGACAGTATAATGTATCCTCGGAATAATCTGAAAAACATTTTAATAATAGTTTGCCCGACCTGGGGATCGTACCCGGGGCCCCACGCGGCTGACGGTCTTAACAGGTGACACCCGCATCTTTACACCACAGAGACGTTTCATCACTTTTGCATAATTAGTATAGATCTTACATGTCATGAACGATGACACGAGTCAATGAACAAGCTGCGTTAACAATTATAACGTACAAATGGACATTTACAGTAAAGGATGTGGTGCAACATAAATAGCACTTGTCTCGATAAGAGTCAATCGAGGGCCGAGTGGGCAATAAAACGTAAGTCGTACAAACACCGACACGCTCTCGGCTGCCGAGCCACCGGCGGCAGTAAACGCGCTCATAACGAACGCATTGTTTGGACACGATAAAACCACACACACACACACACACACACACACATACACACGTACAATATTGACCATAAAATTATTTGTGTTCACACACACATACTAACTTGAGAATAGTTATAACTCGTGTGTTGCTTGAAATCTTTAGGGCGTATGTATCATCGAACAGTCACGCTTATTAATTTTTGACTTTTACGGCTAATCTTTGAAACGTCGGGATTATTAAATATTTAACTGTCTATAGTAATAATATGAAGCTGAAGTCTGCTTGTTTATTTGAATACGCTAATGTCAAGTACTACTAGCTTGAATTGATTTTTCTGTATTGAATAGTCCTGTTATCGAGGAATGCTATAGACTATATACCATGACGCTACAACGAATAGGACTGAAAATACGAAGGTGAAACCGCGGGGTGATGATGCTAGTAATAATATAATAAGTGCGATGTAGATCTAATTCCGCTGAAGGTTTAGGTGTAGAATTTTTCAAGGTAACAATCCGACTCATGTTACTCACGGGCAAAAGCAGGGCGGATCGCTGGTTGAAACATATTTATTAAATATTATCATAATATTGTTTAACGGTTTTTCTTTCAGCCTTAACTGTTTAAACCGCTTTAGGAGAGGCCAGTCAACGTGAATAATTTAGTTGATGATGATTTAAAATCAACTAAAGAAGTGCATGTGGCGGGCTCTCCCGCTCTGAGTACGTGTTATAAATAGATAACGGGTATCCGGGCCTAATCGTATCTATCTGGGCTCTATTTCTTACCTTCGTTAATACACTCATTCACTCCAGATCAACACTAGGCTACTGTCTCAGAAAGATGAAGCAGACGAAAGTTACAGGTCATTGTGGCATATCCGTTCCGAGAGTTACAGGAGACGAAAGTTACAGGTCATTGTGGCATATCCGAGATTTATAGTCTGTTCTTAGTTTAGCAGTAACAGCTGGTGCTTGTATTAGTAACATATTACATTCAGTACGGCCATAAGGTATCCCTATGTGTGTGTGTCAGGATGAGGTGTGTTATAGCTTATCATTACACACGTAATGCACCTAGAGTCCATGACCTAAGGTGACATAAAGAGGGCTGTGTGACTGCACAGCCCTCTTTATGTCATCATGACACAACTATACAACAGTCAAAACACCAGAAAATATTTCTTCATATTACCATCATTTATTTACACAGATACAAGATATAGGATTTACTATTCGATTCACTGTCATTGTAAAGCATCCGTTTTCGTACATGTTTAATCATGTGCCAAATTGTGAGTGAAATATATACGACATATTACACTCACAATTTGGCACATGATTAACTTGGCCAAAATTTGTCAGATATAAATGCATGCGGTAGATTAGAGGATTGAAAGTTAATAAACTACGCACTTATCAATTAATTGCGTTTCTAGCCTCCTTTTGTAATGATCCAATAACAAAATTACTGATGAATGAAAAACATATTTTTGTCCCCTTTTCTGTCCTACGATCGACGTCGATGCAGTAGCGCAGAGTCGTTTCTATGTGTATCTTCAACAGAACCTTTGTGCGTTTGTTTGTGTGAATAATATATTTAATATCATTTGTGTTGATTGACAATTTGAAAATAAATATTTCCTTAACTTCTGGAGGTAATACGGTACGAACCTTCGACCCTTCACTTTTTCGTTCATTTTGTTTTTATTAAGTTATTAACTTTGTATTTACTAATATGCGTCGATTAATTATACATGAATAATAGAAATCATTTGTGTAAAATCATAAACTTGAGCTTTTAATGAAGAATAATTAATATGGACTGAAATCATTCAAAGCTCGAAGCTAGAGGTCATCAAACAAAAAGCTCTAAATTAAAGTATGATTTTAAGTAAACGCAAAATGTTATTGAAGGGGGAATAAAGTGTCGAATAAGGAAACGGAAGACTTTACTTTGAATGGCTCTTTTCTGAATTCAATTGAAGACTGTTTTATTCATAAATGTTTACCAGTTATGAATAAAACAGTCTTGAATTGAAAATACACCGATAAACAGTAATACTGCGAATAATTAAAAATAAATTTTATGGATTTTTTTTACATTATAGGGGGAGAAACGTGTAGTGGGAGCTTTTGATAACTACCGATACACACAAACATCCGCATAATAGTTATGCCAATGCGTTGGCCACCTTTACATCTCCCCTCCAATGAGCCACCGTCTAGAAATTGTATGTTATAGTAAAAATATGAAAGTTTATTATTTTCATGCCAAAATCATTTAGATTTTTTTAGTACAGACATAGGTAAGAAGCTTAACATTGGAATAACATAATTAAAAAAACAATTAACATTATTAACAATTTACTCTCATAATTTTTCTTTAACGCGCCAAAAGAAGCACAACTTCAAAAATAAAGGTTCTCAGTATAAATAATACGCAACAAAAATCGCGGAGCGTAGTTTGTATATTTATATAATATGTCGTAGATTATATTCAAGAAGTGTTTATGGCTGGCCAATCTGTTTAGCGCAGCCTGCTTTTATTCACATGTAGTTGTGATATTTCCGACTGTCCGATCTAGACAATATTAATTAAACTTGGTGATACATATATTTATTACATGTCATGGACGGTTTCAAATACCTCTGCAAAAAAGCAGTGGATTATATCCGCGGTGACTTTAGCTAGTAGTCGGTCCTTTTTGGACAGATCTACGTCGCAACTCTCAACCCAGCAGAGTGTTACGCTCTCCTAATGAAACTTGAAAGTTAATTTAATGTGGCTTTCGTCCATAACAATATTGAATACTTATTTACCACCTGGTGCACGTGATTTCTACGTTACAAATAGTTAGATGTGCCATAGATTGCATTCGATAATTTTGATACTTACCAACATGATATTAAAAATTGGTACATACTAGTTCTCTTCTGTAGTGAAAACACATAACATAGATCACGGATGTTAATTAATACAACAAGGGAGAAGAAACCCGAATACAACACCTTATCTTCACTATCCCACCCTCCAGGCCTTATTAAATGACTATCAAATTTTAGTTTATAAAGTACCGCGGAAATATGATCGATACGCCCGACGCTCGCAACATGTTTCAATGTGATTTAGTTTGTCGTAAAATTGAAATTCACAAAACGTTGTAAGCGCTAAATAATGCGGTTTCACAAACTAATGATATATTAAAGTGCACATGATACGTTTAAAACATCCGAACAAAATAGCACTTTTACTGTTGTATGAGTTGAACGACTAATTATGGATAATAATAAAAATAATGTAGTATATTATTTCTCTTCCTCTCACACACACATTATATAATTTTTTTTAATGTTATATAGATAAATTTATTGTATTAAAAATAGGTTATATGAAAGAGCGAGATTCTCCTAAGACAAGTATTTTACTGTGCTTACTAGGTGATCCCTTCATTGTTCGATGACCCGCTTGTAACTAACCAACTTGGTAACGTGCCATTTAAATCCGCGTGTTACGCCTGTGGTCGTGGGTTCGAATCCCGCCTAGGTCATGGATGTTTACATATGTATTATATGTATTTCTATATATATATATATATATATATATATATATATATACATTATATACACGTATTTTTGTCATGTGATATTCTATTACTCATGTATAGTCACGTCTCATGTATTTGCAAGTCTTACGCGAGTCAGATGACGAAATGTTACGTATTGTCAACCTGAAACTTACGCGAATGTCAGTAATTACGATAAATCACCACAGTGGTCGACCGGTGCATATAAATAAAATAGAGAAATTTCAAATTTACTATTATATATCAATAAAGACACATAATTGTTACATAATGACCATATAGGGATAGGGAACAACATAGTGAGTATGCAAGCCTATTTGTGGCAGGTGGTCCCACTCTTCTATAGCAGGCAAGTAGTTTGCATAATATTAAGACCATTTAGGTATGTAGGTGCAGTGATTAAAAGTACAAAAAACTATTTACTTTATTATTGCGAATAGGGTTGTTGTAAAGATTCTGAAACGCCTCCCCTTATTCTTCACTCTAAGCTTACTCCGTTTCTATATCGGATGATATCGGAGCTGACTATCTAATAAGGGGATCTGACGAGGGTGCCAGTTGTTGAACAGAGTGACGGGCATCTGATCTCTGTAACGCACAAAGGAAACTGTGCCCAATCCTAGACTACGTCGTTACGATGTTTTCCTTTACCGTAAGAACACAAAAAATGTAGTTAAGTTAGAAAAACTCATTGGTACATGTCCGGAACCGAATCTGGACCGCTGGAGTGGAAGCCCAAAGTGCTGAGCACGTTACCACCGAGGCTGTACGCTTTGTTAAATAAACGGAGAAAAATCCATTAGTTCGAATGTAACGAAATATTACACATGAATATACTGCTGCAATACAAATACAAAAGTAATTTCTCGTTTCGTTTTTACGTGAGAGATCCATTTACGTCTCAGAATTAAATACATACGTACAAAAATCCATGTCATTGCTTCTTTTTTGTAAAATTTGCAAAAGAAAACGTAATACGTTAAAGATTATTATCAGAGGATAACAATCTTTAACATGAATAATCCCTCGCGGTTTCAACCGCGTACCCCATCGCCAAAAACGTAGCGTTACAGCTGAACTGAGTAACTGACTGCCAAATTTCAAGTTTTTAGGTGTTATACTTTCTGAAATTTCGTGTTTAATCAGAGAGTGTATTTCACTACTCACAAACCGTACGAAACGGAGGATGTAGTGTCATGTACCATGCATGGCGCTACCTCCTCCTATGCAGCATGACAGTACCTCTTACTTACAAAAATATATATAGAAGAAGAATATTATCTATTCCGATTATTCCCTATACGGTTTGGGAGCTAGCATGAAGATGTGGGTGTGTGAGCTTGTTAATATTCTTTAAAATTTCGCAGTAGAATTTCTTAGTTCTCGTGCTGAACATTGTATTGAATATGACAAATCTTTCTATTTGTTTGGCTACAATGCAGCATAATTATTCTATCTCTTACTAACTTGAACACTTGTTTTTTATTAATCTAAATACCTGCGACCTCAGCCCGTGAATCACCACGTAATTTTCGAATACTTGGCCAATTCGGATCACGCCACCCCCAGTCAACCTATTTTGTGCGGTTCTATATTTTGTTATAATAATTTTGATGAGAAACAATGTTGTTACATTCCTATAGTTTGGTATTTAGGTTTGTGGTCATTGAATTGGTTTCGGTTATTTCCTAATAATTATATACATACATACACAACGATACACAGTGATCCATTTGCTAATAAAATAACAATAAAAAATACACTTAGACCTTCTACGAAAATCGATGTACCCATAGATAAAAACCGCATGAAAATCCGTTTAGTAAATTTTTAAATTTTGAGAAGATCATCACATACATGCCGTTTTGGAGACTTTTTTCTTAATATGTATAGATTACAAAATAAAGTCCCCAAAAGCTATCTGTCTCTAAATAAAAGATTTTTTCAAAATCTACTACTAAACTAGTTTTTTGGGGTTTTCGCCATTTTTTTTCGGAGGCATTGGCGGCGGTTGTCCAGTCTTAACAGTTCGAATGACTACGACGACTTTTGTGTCTTCAGATTTAGAGAGACGATAGGGGGACAGACCCCCCTCTTTTCCCGCAGATGGAAAGAGATGAATGAAAAAAGATGATTATATTGTGGGCGTTACCCTATGGTGATAGTTATCGGGACCGAAAAGGGGAAAGCGGTCCCCCTCCCCACACTAGTGAGACGGTGAGCGCACGATGCCGTTTAAGTTACGGTGTCGTGGATAATTGAGCTCGTTTAATGTTTGGCTTATCTGAGGAGGCCGGCCTCCTCACCGCCCCCGCCCCCCGTCTGACGGGAGGGCTTGATTTGCGCTACAAATCGGGAAAAGCCATGTACTTGATTTATTTATTATTATTAGAGCTCCCTATAGTCGCGTCATTTTATTTCCACAAATCTAAGCTCTCATCTTACGGATTCGAGCCCGGGCACGTTTCCGTTAGCGGAGTGTGAGTTTGTCATTCTGTCAGTCATATGTGTTATAACTGTGTCACTATATGTAAGATTTCATCGCACGACCGGTACGAGCGGTGTGTATGGCATTGTGTGTGTCGGGCTCAGATCGTGAAGCGATAGCTACTACCGACTGAAAACTGCTCTCCGTAAGTCGGCCCTATCGGCATTTTACTGCGGATTCATGTCTGTGTGTGTTTTTGATTGTGTACAAATGCGGAATAACAACAGCTATGGCTATCACGTCGTCGGCGTCGTGCAGTAAGTACTTCGGCCGATGGGTCTTATTCCGAAGTTTGAATGATTAATTTGTTTTTATGATTAAGAGCACGGTCAAACAAATTTTGAAGTGTCCTTTTATCGATATTAAGTGAAAGTCTCAATGTAGGTCGATGTTACGCATGTACCACGGGCATCCAGTGGCCATGCGTAAGAATCTATTCTGCATTTTCTGCAAACGTTCTACTTGGCTCGGGGTTGTGTGCTCGAATGCTGCACTACAGTACGACATGATCGGTTGTAAGCATGTAGTGTACAAAGCGAGCTTATGTCTGTTTGCCATTTTGCTATTTTTGTCTATGAGCGGATATAGTTTGAAAAGGACATGCCGTACCTTTTTCAGAACGTTGTCTATGTGATTCTTGAAGCTCATCGACCTATCGAGCGTAACGCCTATATATTTTACCGTCTCTGTCCTAGATATCTCGCTGCCGCAGACCATAATGGCGGGCATGTTTCCTCGTTTGTGGGAGGGCGGCGCTAGGGAGAAGAGTATGGACTTATTATTTTCCGCGTTTACCTCAATTCTCCATTTTAAGAACCATTCACCGAGTTCGGTGACGGCTTTTTGCAGTAGTTTAGCTCCGAATTTGGGGAAATACCTTGTGTACAGTGCGGTGTCATTCGCAAACATCGCCAGCTGGACGCTGGGGTGTCGTGTTATGTCGTTTGTGTACAGATTGAAGAGGGTGGGGGAGAGGACCGATTCTTTAGGAACTCCAGCTCTGAGGGGATGAGGGGGAGGACAGGGTGCCCTTAAATCTGTAGCGGAAAAGCATGTTTGCTAGGTACCTGTTTACGATCTTCACCAGCGCAGTTAGTATAGCTTGAAGATGAGGTCTTGATGCTAAATCTTATCAAACACCTTTGCTACATCAAAGAAGACAGCGCCCGTGCCGCGTGGCCGGCCCTGTCTTTTGAGTCCCTAGAGTACGTACTCCGTGAGGCGGTGTACTTGTTGTGGGCAGCTGTGGCTGTCATGGAACGCGCACTGCTTGTCTATGAAAAGATTTTTCTCTCGTATCACGGTTTTTAGGCGTGCGAGAATTATCCTTTCATAGATTTTACCTAACGAGCTTAGGAGGCTTATGGGTCTGTAGCTAGTGGCATCACTATGGCTTCCTTCCATATGTCTGGGACATTGCACGAGAAGGTTAAAGATGCACACTAAGAGGTTTATAATAACGGGCGGCAACTGTTTCAGTGCCTTGTTGGTTATTTTATCGGGCCCGGGGGCCCTCTTCGAGTGAAGGTTCTTTATTAGATCCTTTATTTCATCTGTGTCCGTCCGACGTATGATCTCAGCATCACCGTCCGGTGGCACAGCCAGGTGGGCCGTTACTATGTTTTGTACCTCTTCTATGTGGGAGGGGTCTGTGGGGAGGGAACTAGGAGTGCATTGACTCTCTAGTGTGTCGGCTAGACACTCCGCCTTTTCGTCATCCTCTAGTTCAGGTAATCGGTTTACGTGGTTTAGTGGTGGTATTCGTTCCAACGATTCGGACTTCATAGCCCTCGCGAGAGGCCAGTAACCCGTATGTGACGGAGATTTTTCGCTAACGAAGTTATTCCATCTCCTGTTAATGAAGTTTGGCATAGCCTTTTTGACTTCTCTTTCGAGTTTTCGGAGGGCTTGCCGGCACACTTCGGCTCCGTTGCGATCGAGCGTTTAACCGCATTTTTTCGACGGATTAGGTCCCTGACATCGTCAGAGAGAGCTAAACGGTCCTCTGGGACCGTGGAGATCTCTCCTGACGATTCTTCTATTTTACTCACCGGTAGGGCGGTGAATATGGATGAGGCCGCAACAGCAGCCTGGGGAGAGTCTATCTCGTCTGGGATACTATCATAAAAATAAAGAAAAAGATCATCGACTATAAATTACTGAAACATAATTTAGATAATTTCCAATCGAGTGAAATTGTTCACTCGATTGGAAATTATCTAAATTATGTTTCAGTAATTTAGTCGATGATCTTTTTCTTTATTTTTATGTATCTATTAGGTCTATTTTCTCCTATTTCTATTAAAACGGGTCTGTGGTCCAAGTTAAGCTCGTGTAACGTTTCAGCCGTCTTGATGGCGAGTGAAACGTTTTTAACCAATGCTATATCTATTGTACTCGGTGAACGTATAATTATTGTTCTGGGTATAATGGGTTGGAATATACGGAGAGTTGATGATGATGTTACGATCATCGACATATCCCCAGTCCCGCGACTGTTGTTGTATCTATTGCCCCAGGTCACGTGGTGGGCATTGAGGTCCCCAGCTAGGGTTATTGGGTCATCGTTTAAATTTTGGAAAATAGCGTCCAGGTCGCTAACTAGAAGCGGTTTAGAACCTGACTGATATGCAGAGACTTGATGATGAGAGAGGGATACTTCTAGATTTTCTAGAGGGGTCGGGTCAAGTGGGATACAATTCAGGGACCTCTTGTAATAGATGGCTATACCCCCCTAACTGATTCGGGTCCTGTCGTTTCGAACAATATTATAGTTGCAAATACGCGGATTAGAGTGGCTAGATTTTTAGGAACTTTTTCTGCACTAGAAGGATGTATACTTTATATTTCGAGAGGAATGGGGTTTTCGCCAATGGATAAATCGATTCTTTAGCAAAGTTCTTGTGGATAATTTGTTGAGGTAGCATTTTACATAGCATATTCACGGGCGAGGCTAGAATGGATCGCTAGTAGCTTAACAATAAATTCAATTATCTAATCGAAATTATACACATATGTCGCATTGGAGGATTTGGATTGTGACCCATTGGATGGGTGGAGGACAGGAGGGCATGGAATTTATAAGACAACCATTATTGCGGATATAGAGGGTGTCCGTAGACGTCAAAAGGCTCCAAGTTCTCGTATGCCTCCCTATAAGCAAAATTTATAGTAAAAAAAAAAGTTTTGAGGTGTCAAGAGACACCCGTATGGAACAAAGTTGATGGATATTGTTTTAAATAATTCGATTATTTATTATATACAAGAAACTTGTATAAACTTAACAAAAAAAAATCGTCGCGACACTACACAATTCAAAGCAAAATAGAAAGACGGAACATAAATAATTGGTTTGCTTTCTATGTGAGAGAGAGAAAGAGAGAGAGAGAGAGAAAATGCGCACGCTGCACGGCTTTTTTCCGTCTAGCCTCCTTTTTTGTTTTTTTTTTTTTGTTGACGCGGGGAAAGGTATTTACGCGCCTTCACTGGCCCTGGGTGGGGTCCAGTGGTGTGTGGGGCTCGCGACATACTATAGTGCCGAATACCCACAAAAAACATCAGTGCCGTCTTTGATGAGGTGCCCCGGAACAACAAATCATCAGGGCACCTCGACGGATAGTCAGCCCCCTAAGGTACCGACTCCACCTCTACAGATGGGGCTGTCCCGCACCACAGGATAACCCCACCACCACCTGTGGGACAGCGCAATGGGGTGAGGTTCCCAACCTCGCCCCTTGCCTCATGCGCAATAGCGCCGCCCCTTTTTCTCTTTTGTCCCCTCTTCTTATAAGAGGTTCAATTGGCTTTGCCCGAGGTGTCCCGGACCCCTGGCTACTAAGCCCCACCGCCACGACAAGGCCTGAACCATAGTGGGGTCCGTCTAGCCTCCTACGTAACGCGTCATCAGGAACTTCGTTCCAAAAAAATGTCGGTCTGTTACAAATACTTAAATAATAATATGTTTCGTGTTTATTTGTTTAGTTGTACAGCCTACGGTTGAAATCACATTTATTCTCATAAAGTACTAACTTTCTACCACACAAACATTCTTTGAAAACTTTTGAATTCATTTGAGATTTCCTCGAGAGACCCTTATCGTTTTCGGGGATTATGTCATTGCTAAAGTGATTGACCCGCGAAAAGTTATAAATTCGACAAAGTTTTCGAACCGGAGCACAAGAATTGTGATTTATTCCTATTGAATTCTGCAAAGCTACAAGAACAGTAGAAAGACCTATTAACATATACACTTGCTTCTTTCTTCGGTATTGGTAGTACTGGTATCCACTGGTAGCTACTTTTGCCCCCCCCCCCCCGAGTAGGTTCGAATCTTCTTCCCTGGAATAAATTTAAAATACATCAATTTACTTACATTCTAGTGAATTTATTCTCCTAAAGTATATATATTTCTTACTAGCTGTTGCCCCTTCGAAAGGATTACAGACGAAACCACGAGGAAAAGTTTGTATTTCTTTTTTTTTCGGAGTGACCTACTGGTTGGCGGCGGGAGCAATACCTCTACAGTTGAACGGACTAGCGAAGACTTTTGTGTCTTCTAGTTTA
>JAFELO010000646.1:0-15682 GCA_017140195.1 Eumaeus atala | reverse complement strand
GTTGACGTGGATAAGGAAGTTCGTATTTCTATAATTTATGTGTTATTCTGGTACATAAGCTACAACATAGGCAATATTGTTTCATCGAAATTCATTGAGTAGTTTTTTATGTGAAAGAGTACACCCATTCTTGGAAACTTTCGCGTTTATGATATTAGTAGGATGTTGTTATGTCTATTGAATGATTACTATGTTAAAATACCTTTTTAGTACTTGATAATGAATTTAATATTTCTGCGCACAACGACCGGCTCTCGTTACATTAATAAATATAACATGGAAGACAGTTTTGGTTAAAAATACAATTGTCCACAATTTTATAACAAAACTCACTGTTACACTTACAATGAATACATTGGCTATATATTTACATAATGGTATATAGCTCCATTATTTTTATATTCATATTATTCACATGAATACACACCGAGGAATAAAATGACCATGTTAATGTCTTTGCCCCTGAAAAATCTCATATATTTTATTTCGCACTTTAAGATAACAACTGTAAGTATACAGTGAGCGGAGTATGTGGTGTTTTATGAATAATGTCGTCGTAAAAGTCCTCAGGGGGACGTTAATTTACGCTCTATTGTGATTTTTACTGGTTATACCAACTCTCCGATACAGTGCCTCAAAGGGCAGGTTCTAACGCGTTCGCTTTACAACCAACTCATTTAAACTTTAGCCAATTCAAGCCTTTTCAGATGTAAAGTATTTTTGTAATAATACTCTCTACATCGTGACTGATTTATCTTTTTATATTATAAAACGAAGTTCGCAAGTTGTCTGTCTGTATGTGATCGATTTTCTCAAAATCAACTGAACTGACTGACAAGCGATTTTCACCAGAGGATAGAACTATTCCCGAGGAAGGTTTTCGTGTATTATTGCCCTTGTTATTAACGGGCTTCATAGCAGTTGATCACGCTGGCACGACACCAACCGACAATGTACTTACACGTCATATAGTATCCACCCCTGTGTGTGGCGGATGTGAAGGACCTCTGTACCTCATAGTGTTTCGCAGTTGCAGAAAAAATTAAAAAGTCACAAACTTTTATGTCCATGGATAAATTCATCACATGAACTCAGTTTGCATGCCTTTAAAAAAATTTATTTAATTGATTATGATTTTGCACAGATGATATTTTATTGTATTGAGTACTTACCATCATAATCATGATTCATTATATAAACAACCTAAATACAAAAAAGGAAAAGGTATGCACACACAACTCAGTGAAGCAGTGAGTGAATACGCCTATTTTTCTACCCTTGGGGCTAGATTTTAATGACAAAGATATACGACCATTTAATTGAGCATTTCCTCAGTTTTTTTTGTCTTTTGATAATGACACCTGAGTGCGCTTAATATATCGCTTGATAATTATCTGGAGTGCTCGTTAGGAAACACTTGTACATCTCAAGCATGTACTCACTACATTGTGTTATGTATGTCTATATTTTGAATGAAAATGTCTTGTTTACAGCCATGGAGAAGATTTAATCGTTACTCCGTTCGCGCAAGTTCTGGCCAGCCTGCGCAGCGTACGCAATAATTTCCTGAGCCTCACCAACGTCCCAGCTGCTAAGTAAGTAACTTCCTATGTATTCTAGGCTATTTAGTGCGCTAGCAAATTTATTGTTTACATACGAAACAATAAATAATAATAAGTATTGAATTTATTGGTTACACAAATATAAATAAATGGTTCCGCTGGTGGTTCAGGTAATCCAGTTCTGATTGCTGTGGAAATGCCTTCTTCTCTGTCGAAATAATGTGATTTAATTTTAATACTTTCATAATATCATTATATTTACAGGGATATTTTGAGGCAGTAGTAGATAGCAAACCTCGTAAACTACAATAGCACTACTGTTACAGTTTTATTCTATTCTATAAAATTTTATGAAAGGAGTTCACATGGGAGTAAAGAGACTATAATGGTTTAGTTAAGCTTTTATATACATTTATTCAATTGGTCTTTCCACATTCACAATCATGAACAACTTAAGATACTATATAAGTAACTATATAAACTATAGTGTACATATTCAATGCATCAACAAGTGTTGTAGAGCAACACCACATGTACAAATAAATAAAAACTATTTATTATAGATAACACATCATGATAATTTCAAATTCTTGAAATGTTCCATAATACATCCTTCATATACATGTTTGATGTCTCCTATATCATCTAAATCCAATCTACTTAAATTATATATAATTATTGTTCCATAACCACTAATTTTCACGGATTTCCTTCATTCCTTATATCCCATATTTGAAGAATATAGTGCTATTAAATCTTCATATTACATCTCGCTCTGAAAAGGAACAAGATTCCCATTCTCTTGACTTCATGAGCCAACTAAAATCAGGCCAGATATAAACTTAGTTACAATTAAATAGAAATAAATAGAAACATCAAAACAACAATATGAAACATGGCGTCGGAAAAAAATCGTGAACTCACCCTTTTAATGAAATACTAATTCCTGCATTGTGACACGAATATGTAGGTTCCCGGCGGAAGATAAAAAAAACTATTTTACCATAATTTGGGAATGGCATATATCGGCAGCCATCCCAAATATAGCCATCCTCAACCTCGCCAAAAGGAAAAAGAGTGACACTTCTTCAACACAGAGAATATTAAGCCTTACAGTTAAAGATGACAGATATACTTTTTTATACAATATTTAAGTTTCGAAACATATTTGCTACAATACGACTTTCGACATAACACAAGACATTAATTTAAAATATTTGTATAATTTTTTTTTTTTTGTTATGTCGTAAATGAAAGTCTATGTTCAAAGGTGCAAGGTATATTTGTATAGCAAAAAGCTTAACAAAGTCAAAAATGTTCTTGGCTCGCCATATCGTCCTATTAAAATCCTAAAAATCTTCAATTAATAAAATTACAAACCATTTTTTTTTAAATGATCTCATTTTCCTCAATTAATACAGTAAATGATATTTTAATTAAGCTGTGTATATCAATGATAGATAAGTTATAAATGTACCTAACATTTTATCTCATCTTACTTCATATTTTCCTTCTCTGGTTTCCTAATTATAAATATGATTAACCGTGTCTTCTTCCATAAGAGCTATCGCTGCCCCTTGCTTACTATTAACTTCCATAGACACGAGCAGAAATTAGACGGGTGCGTAGTTTTCCTTCATCCCATCTCCAAATTGGATATTCGAATTATTAAAAACCGCACGAAACGTGACAGTTTAGCATATTAATTTATAGTTATATTAATTATACTGCTGCAAAATCTAACTAAAATAATGCCTATTTTTTGCTAATGCCGGCATGGCATCTGTGAAACTTCCTGTATTGTGGAAGTCCGTGGGTGTTTGTGATCACTTACCATAAGAAAACTCGACTACTTTGAATTTTGGAATTTTGAAATTTAAGAAATTTAAAAACGTTGCAACTTAGGCTGCAATTACAAATCCCGTTTAGATATTTATGTAGTATGCTTATTCATGTAGTAAAAGTATTTAAATGATGAAATTTCTTAAAATATCATGTAGGTAAATTAAGTTATTAGTAGAAAAAAATAAAAGTAATAAGTATGTAAGTATAATGACTACTTTAGTGCCTCTACTAAATCACTTTAAGTGTTTTCGGTGTTAGCGATATTCTTCATCTTGAAGGGTATTTTATTACAGTGGTAGTTATTTACGCGAACTAACGAAAATTGATAAAATATTATATCAATCATATTGAAAATAGTCCAAATTAAATGGACCCAAATAATATAATTTTAAAATTCTTATTCTATATCGGTTCAGTGTTTCGGCGTCTACCGCGGACAACCATCGAGGTATGAGATTTCATATATAAAGATAAGTCTCCACAGTCTACTCTGTACTATACAGATTATCTAAATATGCAGGGTATGGCACACGCAGGTATAAGTGTTTCTCTATTGATACTAGCTAACTATGCAGGATATAGCACAAGTAGGTAAAAGTGTATGCGCAGGCACATGTGCACTCCCTGTTCTCACATTTTCCTATTCCGACGAAACGGCAATCCGGCACGACCGAAAATAAATTAGAAATATGAATGTATTTTATTAGAAGAACAGCAGTAAGGTGACATGTTATAATGGTGCATTTAATGCCCATGTTAATGAAATTAATAATTAAAAGTAGTATAATTTAGGATATCTGCTTGATTAAAAAGACAATATTATTCAGACTTGCTGTTAGTTGGAGCTAGTTATGTTACTTTATGAGGTAACTGGTAATTTCGAGTGTCCTTGCAAGGGATTCTAATAAGAAATCATAGCTGCATTTCCACCAAATCAGGTGTACCGGTCGCTTGTAAGTCACCGGCTTGATATGCAAAGCCAAGTAAGTAAATCATCAGTATGAGCTTGTGTACGTCCAGCGACTTTATCATTGTGTACGTCCTACCCCTACTCATTTGCCTATTTAATATTATAAATTATTTAATATTATAAAGGGGAAATATTTGATTGTTTGTTTTGGATATACTATGTTAGGTCATATAACATTTTCTCAAACGTTATAAAACTTGATAACGTAACCAAAATTGTGAAAAAATATCAAAGTAAGCCCACGTTTCGCTGCAGAAATTTGTGACAACTAGATGTCTTGACAGACGTCGTTCTGCCACAAATTTAATTTGTTGTCATTAGCATGACACTCAATCATCACTACCATGAATTTGTCATTATATTTTTGTAAAAATTAATGTTTGCCATATTTCGTGAAATATCTGTGCGAAGCCAGGGCGGACTGTTAGTTTACATATAAAAATAAGATGCTTCTCGACTGTCAATCTTAATAACGCAGTTGTTAACAAGCGAATTTGTTTGAGCATTAATCAATCAAGATAGCTCCTCCTAAAGACTTGTGTTGTCTCTAAATCACATCTCCCCGCCTTGACATTTATCACCCTCCAATAATTGTGTCCTCACATCATTAATAATAAATGAATATACGCCACAATTTGAGATAGTTCAACTATTGCTCATGTTCTAATTTTAATTTCCTGTGACATTGAATGGAACGGCAGTTATATTGTTATTGTTTAGTTATAGAACACGGCCTTATTAGTATACATTGGATACGAAAACAATGAGCTTTTGGCATTCATAGCCTATTGATATGTTGTGAACGCAAAAATACTTTTTGAGGTTATTCTTCTTAATTTGCGTTGGAGAAAAGTGATGAGAGTAAACATTTTACGATGCGCGCGCTCAAAGTTACGAAAAATCGACACCCTGAAGTTAGAAGATAGTCAAAAATTTAGTTTTTCTATTGTTAAGCCAACTATTTTTTCATTATCAACTTCTAACGCGTGTACATTAGTACACACACTCTTCCTACACACCATTACCTTGTTTCATTAGAGGTAAAGGTATCCCAACGTGCGATTTAGGATCAGGTCAGGTGACGATCATAACACATAAAAATATTGTCAGCCGCGGCCCGACGCTTAGGCAATATGGAAAGGAATTTTACAATGAAGTATGCAGTCATATTTTCTTGGACTACAAAAGTGTTCATAGGTTTTTCTTTTAATTCTTCTAATTGTAGGTCCCTCGCTTTAGCCTCACTAATATGTACGAAAGTTTGGATGATTACATATTTTTTATATATAATAAGAGGACAAACGAGAAATCGGAGACCTTTTGATTACTACCATGAACATCCGCGTATTTACTATGCCGATGTTTTGAACTGGCTCATAGGAGGAGAGGAGGAAAGGAGGGCAGCGCATTGGCATAGTATTAAGCGGATTTTCACGGGCGCCGGTAATAATCAAAAGGTTTCGATTTTTCGTTTTCCCCCATATACTATAAAAAAAAACTTATTTCATTTACATTTGTGTTTCCAGAAATACGTCTCGCTCATACTATACCTCCTGAAAGGGACAGCTTTACTCTCTCATTTTATGCTGTCTGTGAGTTTCCGGTGGCCTATTGAGGCAGAGCTATGAAAGATACGCGTCTGTATAATTTTACTTGTTTGTGGGTGTCTATGTGTGTCGGTAGTAACGGAGCACCGATTAATCGTATGCCCTCCTATATATAAAAGAAAACTATGATTGGGTGAAGGAGAAGAATAGAAGTGTATATCCTCTTGTATGCAGATGTCATTCTATTGCATGGATTTAGCTTCTTCTAAAAACTTACTTCGGGCTCACACGACGATTGTTCCGTACCGTGATACTTATATATACGGGACCCATCGAAACCCTTTTTTTTCTTTTTTTTTTTTCGGAGGGACCTAATACTGGTTGGCGGCGCTAGTCCAGCCTCAACAGTTTGACTGACTACGAAGACTTTTTTTTGTCTTCAGGTTTAGGGAGACGATAGGGAGACAGACCCCCTCTTTTCCCGCAGATGGGAAGAGATGAACCGGGTTAATTGTGGGCGTACCCTATAGTGATTATTTTTGGGACCGAAAGGGGGGAAGCGGTCCCCCTCCCCACTCTAGTGGGACGGCGCGCGCACGATGCCGTTTTAGTTGCGGTGACCTGGATAAGGATAATTGGGCTCGTTTAGTGTTTGGCTTATCTGAGGAGGAACCCTTTTTTGTGAAATGAACAACAAATATATTTGTACTGCGGTTTTTCATTGATATAACTATAATATGATATAATCAGCTGGACTCCTTTCGGAAGGATTCCCATCTCACTCTAAACAAAGGGGTGTGGAAAGAGTGTATAGAGCCCTTTGTCCTAAACACCAAAGTTACACACAGTCCCACGTCAGTGGGACCCGCCAGGCTGTTAATCATAATAATAACTAAAATGCTCGCATCTGTGGTGTAACTGTTCAGACCGTCAGCCGCATTCGGCCCTGGGTTCGATCCCCAGGTCGGGCAACTATTATTAAAATGTTTTTCCGATTATTCTGAGCATGCATTACATTGATTGTAATGCATGCTCAGAAATTTGATTGAAATGTGTCCGAAGTGGCCATAGGCTTGCCACCTATGACATCATGGGCCTCAGTACCTCGGCTAAACGTGGGTATTCTAGTATATCTACTAGACTTACGAGTTGTGGATGTACAAGCACACCTAAGCCTACCTCTTCGGTGATAACAGGGGTGAAGGTACTTTATACTTTTTTTTAAATAACTAAGATATAATTTTGGGGTTTTTATTTTATTTAAATAGTAAATTCTTACTTCTTGCCAATTCCAGATCAACGGGATTACCCTATAAGTTTTGATTTTCGAACGGTCTCTTATATTTTGAATGTGTTAGACGTAGAAGTGTGATTTTTTTCTGTGCTACTAAGGCAGATCATAACATTCGACATAAATTTCAGTTCAAACTATGCGTTCTTAAAAAATATCGGACATACGGACAACAAAGCAATTGTGTAATGGTGCACATTTTGCTTTAGATGTACGGAAGCCCTAAAACTATGATACTAATTAAGTTGGTAAATGGGCATTTTTATTTACTAAAGATTAACAGATACCGGGAATTATAAGAGAGTGAAAGTTTTGTGTATTGATTATCTCAATTACCAAAATATATTGAGACCCTTGCTGTTTAGAATAATCTATATCAACGAGTTCTCTTGAGCAGTAGGGATCAAAAGGAGAAAGTTTGTTCCCATTTTCCACTTGACACCATTGTATCGCGTGATCTCGTAAATTTCTACCATTTGGATAAATCTAGTTTACGTGGGCTGGTGCAAAGATATATTAAATGAAGATTAAGGTCACTAGCTTTAGTGTTTACCTTAATTCATCATTGATTTAAGTCAAGACTTTTCGTGACCCCATCGCACGTCCCCTTAATTCTATTTAGCTTGTAATTTTATTTAATCAAACCTCTCAGTATCCATAAAGCTACGTAAATTACAATATGAAATGTCAATTTTCTGTAGACTTATTCATATTATTTCAAGGTACTTTTAGAGTGACGTTATCCGTTTTATAAGGCTTTGAATTCAATATGTACATCATCCACAATACTAAAACACTATCGACCGCCCAGCACCCAGTTTACGGTAGCTCAGCGGGCTATTGAGCGTGCTATGTTGGGTGTTTCTTTGTCCGATAGAATTCGTAACATATCCGATATCTCGCGTAAAGTTAGCTCGCTGAAGTGGCAATGGGCTGGTCACACACACAGAAGATCAGATGATAGACGGACCAATAAGGTGCTGGAGTGGAGGCCGTTATTAGGAATACGAAGTGTTGGTCGACCGTTCACCAAGTCGGAAGACGATCTCCGTGCAGTAGCTAGTCCGGGATGGATGCGAGTAACAGGAGGTCGGTCGTCTTGGCGTTCATTGAAAGGGGCCTGAGTCCAGCTGTGGACCGATGAGGGCTGATAATGATGATGATGATGATGATGGACCGCCCAGAGGTCAAGATTCGATCTCAATTATTATGAAAACATCATAAGACTTCGATTACAGTTTGGCGATATGTAGGTACTTCCGTAAAACATATTTGACCAAATATCGTCGTGATACCCTGTTTGATACTGTCACTACGAAACATATTTTTTTTTTGTATTACATGTTTTGTATTGCATGCCTTGTGTGCGTGCCATAGTGTGTATATATTTTTATTTAAGTATTTTAATATATTTTAATACGTATTAAAAAAACTCATTACCTTTCTGCAGATCTTTTACACACGAGTATAATCTTAATTTATTAATAATTAAATAAGTTTTAATTTCCGTCAGTCGCGTAATACTTTAAAAAGGCCTGATACTACAGCACTCTAGGCCTTGGTAGTTAATGGGGAAGTACCTACCGCTGACATGGTACCGCCGTAAATTGTAAACTATAATCTGCTATAATCTGCATCACAATTATGTGAAAGTCTATGGGTGCAGGAGAACGTTTCTGACTGCACGTTTCAATAAACTGGACCCACTGGGGATCACAAAAGTATTGCCAACTTTATAAAAAAAGTCTCGGTACACCTACGCATAAAGGAAGCTATACATAGATAAAGACTTAACATCAAGATTATTTGGCATTTTTCGACGCATTTTTGTTACATTACAGCTGGGAACTATAAGAAATTTCATTATTCCGGTTTCCCGCTCCTGACAGACGTAATTTTCTATTATTATTACCATGCGTACGTAATTTTTATATTATTTCGATATGGAGTTTCAATTTTTATAGAATAGAAGATAAAGTATAATATTTATGTTTTAAAGGATAATGCCATGCTGGATGGCCAGCATCTAGGGTTGCCAGCTCATCAAATCTAGAAGCTGGGCTAGTTAAAAAGGTCATATATCCTAAATACACGAAAAATACATAAACACACGAAAAAAACAGGCCGTCACAGGGCCTGCCGATAGAAGCGAAAACTTTACACTTCAAGTTACTCCTTTTAATACTCATGTGAAAGTGCCCGGTATTTAGTACCACAAACTTGTAGCGTCACGTAGCTGCCACGAGTCAGCGTAGCTCCAATTTCCTTTGCTACGTTAGCGTGGTGCGAAGCTGAGCATATTTTTCTCACACAATCACACACAACTATTGGCCACATGATACCTTCGCATATGGATAGTAATACTGTTGCGTTACGTGTTTGCGAGTTTGCGATCGCCCATTAGAGGGGAGGAGGGGAAAAAAGGCAATGTATCTGCGTAACAATTATGCGAATGTCCGTGTACGTTCGTGTTAATAAATGTTGAATTTCCTCCTTGTATTATAAAATATCAATATTTGGATATAGACAATTAATATGTATCGTTACTGTGTTACAGATCAAGGAGATCGTCCGGTGCCGCCGCTGTCACGCCACAACCCAAAAGCTATAATCCCGGAGGTAAGGCCGGATTTTTCTTGCGCAATTAATGTCATTAATATATTAAGAAATTAGGGAAAAGTTATTGATAGAATATATAAAAAGAAGACACATTCGGTTTTTTTTTTTACAATTCACATACTATAAATAAAAGTACTTTTGGTATAAACGACTTTTTGACTAAATTATGACAAAATTAGGTACGTTCACCAAATCCCTTATATCCAAGAACTCTACCAATCTGCACGATATGCGATAGTGGTACTGCTACTTATTACAAATTTCATAATTCTGTATGTGTATAATAGATACTACGGATATTTTTTTACATAAATCTCTTAAAATTACTTCGAAATGATATAAAATCCTTTATTTGTAAAAGAGCATGTGCTATGAACTTTCAAAAGTAGAAAAAAAACTACTAAAACTTATTCGTGTTATTTGGCAACTGTAAACTAGAAGTTATTGTCATAGTTAACCTGATATTTTTTAATAATAATAATAATAATAATAATAATAATTACAATGTCATCCGATCAGTATAAACTATTGATTTGATGATTTTGTAGGATGTATTAAAAAAATCTTTGAGGAATAGGATAAATACTTAAAACAGGTTTTAAGGAACTCTGATATTTGATTTAGGATGTTAGATAATAAGCCACCCAAGGTACCCTGGTTCTCGGATACAAAAACCACAACAAACCAAGAGATTTAACGCTCCGCTTTCGCATTGGTTCCAATCACATTCTACTGAATAATTTTCTTTTCCTCATGGCTAGCAGTGAGTAGCCGGTCCGGGATGGATGCGAGTAGCAGAAGGTCGGTCGTCTTGGCGCTCATTGAAAGAGGCCTATGTCCAGCAGTGGACCGATAAAGGCTGATAATGATGATCATGATTATGGATGGGTAAAATGACCAACTCTAACTGTACAATGTGCAAACGACATGAAGACTTACATTATCATCTTATAGAAATTCTTCCAACAAGAATTTATGATGGACACTAGATATAATAAAGCTGCACTTTTCTTTCTTATACATAATATTGTTAGTTCTAACTTTAAATTAGAATATAGTGACAGATTCTTAGGTTTTGTTCTCCATTCGCTATATATATATATATATATATATATATATATATAAAGGGATTCAGTGTATATTTATCTTTATTATGATAGCCTTTAAATAAAGATATAGGAAAATATCGTTCCATCCGAATTTCGGCTACAGCGGCCATCTCTATTGACGGAGCCATCTGCGCGGGACATTCTATAGTGCAAAAGTGTTTACGCAGACAGAAGAGCATTCCGATGGTTTACTGATTGCTATTCCGGTGGAACGGCACCGACGGCTTAAAGTGTTCTCCGAGGCACGGGGGTGAAACACCGCCAAAATCCTAACTCCGGACAGTTATTTTTGTCAGTTTTTTTTTTTGTGTTTGTACAGAATTTGAAAAATCTTAGCACTTTTGCATGGTCCGACCCGGGATTCGAACACGGGGCCTCTCGTCTGTGGCTGAACATACTTACCACATGACCACAAGGCAGAGATCCGTACTGTAGTAGTAATAAGAAATATTTGACTATAGTTTCTATTTTGAAAGTTTATGAACGTCTACGTGGCATATTAAACTGGAATTTAATTACCATATATTGGGGTAGCAACCGGCGGTGTAATACACCTGAGAGTTAACAACTTGGTGCGTGACCGCAATATATTTCGCTAGATATAAAGCTCCCCTTTCATTAATGCTATAATATAACAAACCTTGTTTTTCACTTTAAAATACATTGAACTCTCCGAAAACTTGGGATTACGAGAACGTTCTATGAATAGAAAATCGATTCTGAACACGTAAACTGTCCTTTATTTTCTCTTCCTTCATTTTGACAAGCTTATATTGTAAGTTTGCTTACACCTCACGTAAGAATCACAATAGTTTTTAACTACGACTATCAAGTCAACACAAGGCAAGCGGAGGCAAGCATAGCAACTTAGGTCTCAAAACCTGACATGTATTTAATAATGAGGATTGCGATTAGTCGAATACTGGTTGTGAATTTATTATCTGTAAATCTAGCTGGATACCGAAGCCCCTCCCATTTAACTTATTCACGGTTGGGTGTCAATACGTCAGCGCACTGTACCAGAGCGCAGACTTCTAATCGACGTCAGCTGTACACATACTGTTTGTCACACAGATATACATAAATAATATCTTCAATGCCACCATTTTGGTACATTTCGTGGTTAATTGCGGACGGTATTTCTTATCCTATTGCAGCTACTAAACTGTAAAAGGTTTACTAAAATAGTGCTTGCTCTGGGTGGACTAGTTCAATGGCAGCAACAAAACACACTTCAATTATACAATAGTTCAGCCAATAAGGATTTAAATGTGCAAACAACACTGCAAAACAACGACAAATAAAACAATGAATACAGCTTAATATAATAGATATAGATAGATCCTAACATTATAAGTGTGTTTCATTGCACAATCCTATTATTCTATGAAATATATTCTATACAGAATGGCAGGTGAAAGGTTAACAAAACAGATATACAATGCGTAAGTGGAAGGATGTAGGTACAGAGGAAGACCAAGACTGATATACCATGATCAGAGAAGGTGGTGTCAACAATCATCCCAACCAGTGAATGTAAGAAGAGAGTAATGAATGTGGAGGAGGCAAGGCAGGTTTGTAAGGATCGTGATGTGTGGCACTCAGTTCTCTCTCTCTGCCTACCCCATTAGGGAGCCGGCGCGAAGATGTATTGTTGTTGTATTTTAATATTGTTGACACGAAAAGCGAAACGGAATTAAAGGAAACAAAGATTATAGTCGTGTTATCACTATAATCTCTCTCTATGATAAAAGTCAGCAGACTTTTTTAGATTTCATTTCGAGGAATAATTTATAAAACTGCGCGTTATTTCGAGTACTTTTGTATATTTAATGCGTAGCTTATGATATTTTGAATCACTAAGTATGAGGAAAGTCAAACTCGAATATACTTTTATTTTTTAAATCAAGTTTCTATAAAATCAATCCATCGATTTTGGATCGTATATAACAGTCATATTGTAAAATGTAGAAAAATATAATTGTATTTTAGATCATTAGTACATGTTTCAACCAAGTGAGAAAGTAAATAATTATTATAAGATATACAGATCATTATTTCGGCCAGTCCCCATCTGAGATCGTTTGATAACATCTATCAGCCGTCCTCGGGATTCATCAAATTGCCCTTGCACCTGAACTATTGAATAGACGCGTGTTACTTTGAATATAATAATAATAAGAATAATAATAATAATATCTGTGAACTTTATAAATTTAAATTTTATTTTTTATATTAGTAAGACTTAGTGCCATGCTGCATAGGAGCAAGTAGTGCCATGAATGGTACATGACACTACATACTCCTAAGCAACGGAATTAGGCCGGCTACTACCACTACTACTGGTCATCGCCGCAGATGATCTACGAGGGCTACGGGCACCGAGGCGAACCTCATGACCCGGGTGGGATCGCGAGGGGAGAACTATCCCTTCGGTAACGGGGCCGCAATAAATTTGCGGGTTTGCCATCGTGGCTTATGGGCTCAGGGGACGAATGTAGGCCTGTTCCGGGCCTGTGTGTTGTGTGGTGTGTTTTGACTATGGTGAGTAGTGATTGGGTGTGTTATGCATGCGTATGTGTGATCCTCGTCCGGATCGCAGGACACGCAGTCCCTAGTCCGCTTGGTGGATCACGGGGGGAGTTCACGCGGATACGGTCTCCCGTCAGGTGGTCGAGCGTGTTGCGGGGCCAGGTCACGTAGATGAGCATGCGGTCCATTGTCTGCCCTATTGAACATAGCACTCGACAATCGAACAACAAACGCATTCAGCGACTCTATCCGCAAATCACGCGCGATCACGTCGTTACGGACGCAGCGACCGGTTCCCGCGATGACCCATAGGGATATGTTTTGCTGGGCTTGCAGGCGCTTCCGCTGGGTCTGGGATATGTCTTGTAAATCCCAAGTTCCGTCCGTGTAGGACGAGGTAACGTATGCGCTGTCGTCGGCGAACAGCGCGAGTTTGACATTCACCTCACCCTCTCCCGAAGGATCATTGAGTGTTGGGATGTCATTGGTGTAGGTCGCGTACAGGCAATGGGATAGGAAACTGCCCTGTGGCACTGCGGCACGTATGGCCTTCACCGAGGAGTGCCTCCGCTCCACCGCTACCCGGAGGGTCCTACCTTCCAAGAATGACGCCACTAGTCTTACAAGCGCCAGCGGGACGCCGGCGTCCACCAACTAGTACAATAGTCCCGGGTGCCACACCCTGTCGAAGGCCTTCTCCATATCGAGAAAGACCGCGACAGAGTGTCTCCCCTTGTTCATCTCTACAAACAAGTGGTGGATCACCTGCGTCAGTTGCAACGTGGTCGAGTGGCCGCTCCGGAAGCCGAACTGTTCATCCCTTATGTTCATCCTCTCGAACAACTTGGCGATGTGGGACAGCAGCGTTATCGGCCGGTAGCTTCCATGCAGGCTTCGGGTCTTGCCCGACTTCGACAGAACGATGACTCTCCCCTCTTTCCAGGTCTCTTGAAAGTGGGCCGTCCGGAGAATGCCATTTGCGATCAGTGTGAGAGCCACGGCTGCTCGCCTAGGCATCATCACCAGCGCTGTGGGGGGGGGGATATCATCCAGGCCTGGAGCTTTGCGCCTCGAGAGGTGAAGTATCCGTCCCGCTGAGTGGCGGAGTCGGGCTCTGTAGGAGCTCTCGAATTCGGCGCTCCAGGTACTCGTAGTGCTCTGCGAACGACGGCGCCGCTACGTCTGGGAGAACTGTGTGTGTAGATGTGATGCGAGCACTTCGGCGCGTGCCTGCGCTCCTTAGTGTTTAGCTCCTGTGGTGTCTACGAGTGGAGTGATGGTGGTTTTTGGCCTCGTGAGACGTCTTTTTAGGGCGTGCAGGTTGGTGTCGTTTTTGCCGGCATGGAAGACTGTACTCTCCCAGCCTGCTCCACGACACTCCCTCACCTTCGCAGACAGTTCCTCGGCCAGCTGGTTTAGTTGTGCCTTGATCCTCGGACACCGGGTGCGGGCCCAGAGTTTCCTCATCTGACGTTTCCTCTGTAGGTCCGCCAGTAGGCTCGGGGGATTTTTTCCGTGAAGCGGCGAGCGGCCGCCTCCACCTCGTCCGGGGTAGGCAGCTGCCCGGCGATGGTGAAGTCGACTAGGCTGTCCTGATAGACAGTCCAGTCGATCCTCTCTCTGGTCCGCACTCCTTCCCTAAGGATTGCTCCGGAATCAAGTGTGACGAGGATGGGTAAGTGTTGAGTTTCGAGGTCGTACAGGACCTCGATGATGGCCTTGAGGTTCTTGTGTAGGGCGATGTCCAGAACGTCCGGGATGTGGATCCAAGGACCACCGTGTACTAACACGGTGGTCCTTGCATGGTGTAGCCGCGCTCTTCCGAATCCTCCTGCAGCCTAAAGCCAGCGTTGTCCGTGACGGCCGATCCCCAAGCTGGATGCTTGGAGTTTAAGTCGGTGACCAACAACACCTGGCCGCCGTTCCCCAGCACGTTATTGACATCACCTAGGTCAAAACTGTTCCCGGGATGTCTGTACGCCGCGTAGATCCTGAGCTCCTCCCCCGCCATGTGAGCGACTATGCCAGTCGAGCCCATGTCGGTGAAGGGGCCCTGTTTCAGCTCGTTGTGGACTACGTCCCACCGGACAAGCACAGCCGTACCTCTGTACGGCCTGCCGCTCGGCGACACCTCGTCCCTCCGATACGCGACGTAATTCGGTAGCCGGAGGCTCTGTGTCGGCCTCAGCCAAGTCTCGCCCAGCAGA
>JAFELO010000645.1:26092-39736 GCA_017140195.1 Eumaeus atala | reverse complement strand
TCGAGAACCGGTCGGGGTCCGTGGAGTGGCGGCGAGTCGGGCGCGGTGTCCCGTAGGGTTCCGTTCTTGGACCGATCCTGTGGGACGTCGGCTACGACTGGGTCCTGCGAGGCCGTCTACTCCACGGGATGGGTGTCATCTGCTACGCGGATGACACCCTCATCTATGCCCGGGGACGAGACTATAAAGAGGCGGCGTGGCTGGCCGATGTCGGCGTTGACCTCGTGATCAGCCGCATAGAGAGGTTAGGGCTTCGGGTCAGACTAGACAAGACCGAAGCCCTCCTCTTCCGCGGGACCGGCCGCAGAGGACCCCGCCGGGGGCCGCTCTGCAGATCGGAGAGGAGAGGGTCAGGTTGAGCCCCCACATAAAATATCTTTGGCTCATCCTTGACGGAGGGTGGACCTTCGGCCCAAACTTCGCTATGGTGGGACCGAAGGTCGTGAAGACGGCGAGTGCGCTGGGCAGACTCCTCCCGAACCTCGAAGGACCCAGCGCTGCCTGCAGGCAGCTGTACTCCGGTGTCTGTCGGAGTATAGCGACGTACGGTGCCCCGGTTTGGGCGGATCGTCTCACTGCGAGGAATATATAATAGGCCCATCTGCGTTCTGCGCAGAGGGTCGTCGCAGTGAGGTCGATCCGGGGGTACTCTCGGCGTGAACCCCACGCATGACGAGATCCTACGGATTCGCCGGCTAGGGCATGTGGAGTTAATGCTGAGGTGGGGGAAGGACCTGGCGCGGCAGCCGTACGGTAGAGAGTTAACGGCTGCCTTGCGCCCGGTCCTCGAATGGTGAATGCGCCGTAGGCGCAAACCCCTCACCTTCCGTCTAACGCAGGTGCTCACCGGGCATGGTTGCTTCGGTGAGTATCTGTGCAAGACGGCCCGCAGGGAGCCGACAGCTCGATGTCACGATTGTGACGCGGCGGAGGACTAGGCCTCGACCCTCGAGGTGTGCCCGAGATGGGCAGCGCTGCGTCACGACCTGACATCAGTTGTCGGAGGGGACTTGTAAAAGTCGAGCATCATCCTCGCGATGCTCGGCAGCGACGAGTCCTACAAGGTGATGGCTTCCTTCTGCGAGACCGTCATGTCTCAGAAGGAAGCCGACGAGCGGGTGAGAGAGGAGGCTGCCGACGCGGCCTCCCCCCGCCGACGACGAATGGGGGTACGAAAGAGGCGCTATCTGCAGCGCCTTCAGTAGTGCCTCTGTGTTCCGTGCCGGGCCGGGATGGGAACCCGGTCCACTTCCATTGACACGGTGTCGTGGGGACTGTCTTAGAGTAGCCGGACAGTCTCCGAGGAGGTGAAGTCTGGCATTTTCGCCGAGGCCAGCCTGTCGCTGGAGGGGTCCTGTTGCCTGCAGATCCGGGACCCTCCACTTATAGCGGCTGATGGCTCCAGTAGGGGTTTAGTTGGTATTACTACCCAATGGCCGAGTCCAACATAGGTCTGGGAGTCTACCCGGGCTCCCAGGTATCATGCGTAAATGCATTCCCCTTCGTCACCAAAAAAAAAGGTTGGGTGGATAAGGCTTAATGACCTCATCCGTTCTTGATTAGTGAATACGGTGTTGTTAAGAGGTTGAAACATCTTCTTAAGAATAATATTTTATATTCTTAAGAATAACATTTTGATACATTTATCATAATGTTTCGATACCTTTTTCAGAAAAATATGGCTCAGCCACTCCTTCATCATCGCTGAAGCCTCATAATGCCTACGATTTATTCTGTTGACTAATTGGGAACCATCTCTATAGCTTTAAGCATAAATACGGCGTTTTTTAAAATGTTGCTGAATTCTAATTTAATTTAATTGGGCATCGGCAGTAGCGCTGAAATGGCTTCAATTTCTCTATATTTCCGCCCCATTTTACTATAAAAAAACACTCAACGCCACAAAATGCGTTGATACTATTTTACGATTCTGATAACTGCGCTCTATTCGAATTATAATTTCAAATATGCTAGAAACTAAATATAAATTTTCTGTATGTGATGTTTGTTAATTCTGTATTTAATACAATATGAATGTTAGGAAAATACACATTTGTTAACAAGGTACGAGGGTGTTCATTGGGATTAAATTTAGACGTACGTTATGATAAAACGAAGGCCGGACTCTACACTATATATCAAAAAGGTATCCCTCTTCAACATAATTATGTAAATATAATATGCTGGGGTCTGTATGTTTAGCCGTTATTTCAGAAACGTTTAGAAACGTACTTAAGGTCGAAGTGCATATTTGTTACACCAGACTATATCAGGAGAAGGGATATGATTTTTAGGCGTAAGTGTAATGAAGTACAGCCATTTTTTATTTTATTGGACGGCAAGCGGACATTTGGATCCTTTTGATGACTATCGATGCGCATAAACATCCGAATGTAAATATGCAAATGCAATGTCCATCCTCTTTCCCCCTCCATTGAGGGTTTCGGACATTAGCTCATTCTCTGACACCTCAAGGCACGCGACAGCATGGCTGCAACCCATGAGAGCAAGAGGTACCGCGCTGTTCGGCTGCAATGGAGCATGAAACTATCTCTCGCTAAACGCCTCGCTGGATTAAGCAGATTCTCACATAAAACAGCTTTAAAAGTGACATTTTTTCTCTTTTCTGTTCTGTGACACTGTTTATGGCAGAATAGTTGGCATAAGAAACCCTTTTTTTTTGTTGACGCGGAGAAACGCGTTTATGCGCCTTCAGGCCCTGGGTGGGGTCCAGTGTTGTGTGGGACTCGCGGCACATGAAAGTGCCGAATATCCACAGAAACCACCGCGAGGGCGAGAGCTTCCCATCCTCACCCCTTGCCCTGTGCGCAAAAGCGCCACCTTCTGTGGCTTCCAGGTCCCCTCTTCTTATAAGGGGGGTACCGAGAGCGATTCCTCCTTCTGATCCTAAAGCACCCTCTTCTTAAAAGAGGGATGCAAAGATCCCCCTCGTTTCAATTAGTTTGGCCTGGGTACAGCCCAGGCTACTAAGCCCCACCGCCACGACAAGTCTAGAAACATGATGAGGGGGGATAATAAATCTTCTGTGGGTGAACCTATGAGCTCTTGAGCTTGCATCCAGATAGCTGGAATAATATGTGTGTTGTGGTTTGAGGGCCCTTAGGTCCATTTATAAGAATCGGAGCTATCTGGAGACCTGAGCTTGAGGCTTGTAAGCACCACCTTTTGGGCTCAGGTCCACAGGTTGAAGACAAGGTCATGACCTCCGTTAGTCGAAGCGTTTGTGTTGTTGTGTATATACGTTGGCTAAGATCAGGACAGGGGTGCAGGGATATAACTTTATTTTCATAAGTAGAAGAACAAACATTGATTTACGGGCTCAAAACGCCTTCATGTATAACATAGAACGAGTGATTTTTTTAGGTGTACTGTATATACATATTATAACACTCCTACTCCCTCATGATAGATGCACGAGGGTCTGCTCACTGGTTCACATTAGGGTTGTAACAATAATATTTTGAATCTTAAATATTTCATAAAAAAGTATATATGTCATCTTTGACTGTAGTGCTTAAGTTTCTTTGTGTTGAGGAAATGTCGCTTTTTCTCCTTTGGTGATGGCGATGATGGATATAATTGCGACGGCTGACGCTATCTGTCAACGTCAAACTATAATTAAATAGTTTTTTTTCTCTTCAGCCGGGAATCTACATGTTCGTGTCACAATGCACGAATTAATATTTCATTAAAAGGGTGAGTTCATGATTTCTTGTCGACGCCATGTTTCATGGTTGTGTGTTCCATTTCAGAGCTCTACTCCTTTTAACTTTTATTTTTCTTTTTATTAAACACTACATTATTCAAATATTGAATATAAGGAATGAAGGACAAACCGTGACAATTAGTTGTTGTGGAACAATAACAATATATATAAAGGACCATCCAAGTTGCAGCCGGGAGTCTCGGACGACTGCCAAATAAGACTTCATACCCTCATCTTTTTACTAACCAATATAAAAAAACTGTATTAATTCCATTGTTGTTCCTGTACTATTTTAAGTCTGTCCTGGATTGTAAATGTGGAAAGACCAATTAAAATAAATGTATTCTAAAGTTTAACACAACCCTTATAGTCCTCTTAACCCCCAGAAGTTTTTTTATTTTAATATAAACTGTAACAGGATGTACATAATTTCCAGCACACCCTCGAGGTGTGCCCGAGATGGGCGGCGCTGCATCACGATCTGACATCGGTTGTTAAAGTCGAGCATCATCGTCGCGAACCACGGCAGCGATGATTCCTACCAGGCGATGGCTTCTTTCTGCGAGATCATCATGTCCTAGAAGGAAGCCGACGAGCGAGTGAGAGAGGACGACGCGGGCTCCCCCCGCCGACGACGAATGGGGTACGAAAGAGGCGCTATCTGCAGTGCCTTTAGTAGTGCCCCTGTGTTCCGTGGAGGACCGGGATGGAAACCCGGTCCACTTCCAAAGACACGGCGACGTGGGACTGTCATAGAGTAGCCGGACAGTTCCCGAGGAGGTGAAGTCTGGCCTTTTCGCCGAGTCCAGCCTTGTCGCTGGAGGGGTCCTGTTGCCTGCAAATCCGGAACCCTCCACTTATAGCGGCTGTAGGCACCCGTAGGGGTTTAGTGGGTATTGCTACCCAATGGCCGAGTCCAACATAGGTCTGGAGGTCTACACGGGCTCCCAGGTATCATGTGTAAATGCATTCCCCTTCGTCACCAAAAAAAAGGATGTACATAATGTGAAGGTTCTTGTTTTTCTAAACATTATTTATATGTCCTCTCAGATAATCTGAACTGACAACAGCAGTTGTCGTCGTTGGCGTCGGCCAGCTAATCCGTAGTCAATCCTCTTTGTGTGTCAGGTATAACGAAAATATCCTCAGGTAAAATATAATCATACAAAAACCTTGGGGAAAGTGGAATATTTTACCTCTACGTCTACGTTATGTCTGACCTTATCTAAACCTAAAAAAAATTTAATGTTATTAAACATTTTCCCGTTATATTTATTAAATATAATGTATGAATTATGTACTTTTTTCATTAATTAGCAGCCTTTATCGGGCCACTGCTGAATAAAGGCCTCTCTCAATGAACGCTAAGACGACCGATCCCTTGCTACTTAATATTGTATATTATATTGTAATGTATAAGTGATTTTACTGAATGTATTGAAATAAAAATTGACTTTGCTTATGTTATATACTCATCATCAGGACGACGTCCGCTGCTGGATAAAGGCCTTCCACATAGAGGATCATAAGCCATGGTTCCAAGGCCCTTGAATCCAGCCCCCGTCATCTTAACCAAGTCGTCAGCCCGCCGTGTAGGAGGCCATTCAACACTCCGACTTCCGGCGTGGGACTGCCACTCGAGAATCTTTCTTCCCCAACGGTTATCGGATAACCGTTGATTCTCTGAGCTATGTGGGTTACTCTGGTTCTCTTGCGGATTTCCGAATTTCGGACCTTATATAGCAGAGAAAAAGAGATACCAAGCATAGCTCATATTTGGCACGCTGAGTGACTCTGAGTTTGTTTCAAAGGCGCAGATCTAGCTGCCAGGCCATGTTTCGCTTCCAAATGTAATTTTATATTTCCACCTCTCAATCTTGTATCTGGACTTCACAATTATGTACTACTGCACGTAATAGAGTCATCAATACAATGGATACGATAAAATATTGTACATCTTGTGGATAGGGACAGTAAAGTTAGTCAGTGTCATCTTATCGTTTGTACCGTTAGTTTTCACGATACACAAATTGCCCCAAAAGTATATATAAATATATAAGTATACTTTAAGCAATAAATCGAATTAATGTAAAAGAAAGAGGAAAAATGTTACCAACATTAACCTTAAGGAGATATATTTTTTTTACTCCTTGATTAACGATACTAATACAAAAACAAACAACAGAGTTTAAGTACTTATTTAATGAATCATGGAACTCTCATCATTGTCACGCGTAGCGCGTTAGGCATCATCACACGTAACGCGCTTTCCGAAGTTACTGAACTCACCTACGCGATGCGTACTGCTTTGACTGAATATTGGCTGGAAAAAAATCATGGAACTCGTGTATCTTCATATTTTCGCACGACACGTCAACATTTTTTTAGGCACGTTGAGCACGTTTAGGTCAATAAAAATTATTGAACTCGCGTCATCACGTGACGAATGACAACCAGTACCGATATATATAAACATGAAACGTGACACTGGAGATGTTACTTTACGGTAGTATTAGGTGAACGAGAGATACCTCCCCGGTCGTCCCGGCCCAATTACGTTACATAGGAGGATGTAGTGTCATGCACTATGCATGGCACTACCACCTCCTATGCAGCATGGCACTACCTCCTCCTAATATCCTAAATAGCTTTATGTTTGCACTTCTGTCGGCAGTCCACAGGAGAGTCTCTGTTGAGTATCGACGCTATAATGATTATGTATGATATATACGCATCCACGTTGTGATTCTTTTCTCCCCTCCAACAGGCGAACGAAAACTTACTATCGAAACGTGATACTGTACGGAGGTGTCATGTGAGCGAGAGGTACCTACCCGGTCGTGCCGGCCTAATTCGTCTTTAATAGCAGCGTTTCATTATGCTTAGAGCTTCTCGGTACCTCCTTAATTTTTTACTATTTTCATCAAGTTTATTGCAGTCGAACAATCTTGTCGAAGCGTAGGGTGATGCTATTGGGCAAGCATGAATATCTAAATCTTTCGAACAGTTTCGGTATGTGTGCGATAATTATGTTTTATAATGTCATTATGATTAGAGACTCTCGGTTCCTCACCATAGATAACTTACCGTCAGTGCCATAGGGAATCACGACACTATTTGACGTTATTTGGTGCTCATGCCGTGAGTCCAACACTACTACAATTACTTCTCAGGAGAAAGGCTTGCGTAAACGCAAACGAAGACATGAAGGTAAAGGACGGCTGTTTAAAGACAATACCTCATGGTGGTGTTGATGAATATGAGAAGGAACATTTATTATAACGTTGTGTGGATTCTCATGATGAATATGAGAAGGAACATTTATTATAACGTTGTGTGGATTCTCATGATTAATGCGCTAAAAGAAACGTAATCCTTTTAATAAATTTCAAATGTAAAAGATAAATCTTTTCAACGCCATCGCGTCGCGTTGGTGTGCACGGCATTCTACTGCAACTAACGATTCATTTTAACTAAATGTCGCCATTATGGTGATCCGTTTGAAAATATTGTTACTATCTATTCTTTGCACAATTTTATTTTACGCTCTATAGAGTTTCTATATTTTATTATGCACTTAAATGTCTCTTATATATCGTCGATTACGTTAAATTAAAGTCAAAATTATCAAAGACTGTTGCTATCAACCAATTTAAAACTATTTTCAAATATACCCTCGACAAAGTATGCGACGTACAAATAATTCATGACTTGAGACTTATCTTGTCGATTAAGAGCAGCAAATGTACGTACAAGAAAGTGTATTTAAAAAACCAAGCATTTGTATACTATATGTATTCAGCATTTAGACCATCGGTCGTCTTGGCGTTATTTGAAAGAGGCCTATGTCCAGCAGTGGACCGATAAGGGCTGATAATGATTTTGATGATGATGTTTTTGGCATTTATATTTATTACGAAAATCTATGTATTTCCACTTTTTAATTAAATCTAGGAGAATTGTGTACTGTAATCTTTTGATAAGGGTAACCTAGGTCATTGAATTTTATATAAGGACAAAATTAAATCTGCCGGGAAGCCAAGTTTCAGATTTCGCGAATTCTCCGTACTTAGCCTAATTAAATTTATTTATTTGTGCTTCTAGTGCATAATTTTTATAAAATAATTTACCAAAAAATTACGACATTGTTTTATTAATTAGAGGTCTAAATATGTATTATTTATATTCACAAAAAATAAATTGTTTTATAACAGCCTTCTTTTGTTGACTCGGGAAAACGCACTTACGCGCCATCACCGCCCTGGGTGAGTCCGCGCCAACATCGCCCCTATGTGGATGTCACGGCACATTATTGTACCGTCTACCCACAAACAACACCGTCGGTGCCACCAGTACCGTCTTTTATGATGTACCCCGGAACCACAAATGTTCAACAGCTAGTCAGTCCCCTAGGGCACAAACACCCGCAACAACACGTACAAAGAGCAGCCTCTACGTTTCAATTGGCTTCGCTCAAGATGTCAGGGTTGACCTTAGGCTGCTGAGTCCCATCGCCACGATAAGGCCAGAACCATCGTGTGGATGTTCGTAGCAGCCACATCTATTCGGCTTCTAGCCAATCACACAGAGTAATTTTGTAAATCGACGGCTTGAATGCAATATTAATAAAAATTAAAAGAATTTCAAAATTTATAATTAATTTTGTTTTTATTGCTTCAGTATTTTTTTATTAGTTTAGCTTATTAGTGAACCTGTTCTAGTTGCGAGTGACCTTGGAATTCACACAATAAGAGGTTGTGATATACTCAATGTAATGTATATAATATACCTTGGTAAGGGAATCTTTACCTTATTTCATTAATTTCTTCCACAAGCATTTTCAACATGACCGATATTAATGATTCCAGTTGATGAGTTTGTGCCAAGACAATTTTTGTTGTTACAGAAGGCATCGCCGTGGGATTGCTATCCGTAAGGCTAAACAAAGTGATTTTTTATCTGTACATAGTCACATAATCGAGCACTGACCGGTATTCGATAGTACTACATTCTGATGAATGAATGTTATATCAAAATAGGTACTTAAAATTATAACCAGGTATCCTTAGAAAAGTAAACACAGACACCCATACACAGAAAATTACAAACATAGGTTTTGATAACTTAAATAAATATTTTTTAAACTTGTATAACGTAAAAATAGAATAATGTAAAAAATATTACCATTATGTTACCGTTTATTCATATGATAACATCCTCTATTTTCAAAATATTACTAAAATTTTCACTCATTATATGTCTACTTTGTCTACATGATTACAAAATATTTGAAAAATTACTTTGGTGCTTAATGCATATTTTGGCGCTTAATGGGGTAAATACATTTTCGGAGTTACTTATTTACGTGAAAACGTAAGGATTTAATAACTTTTTTTATCATAATACTCGCAGCCTGCTTTCAAGTGTAGGGTGATCATATTTTCTGATAATAATTACATTAAATTAGATGAAGTTAACAATTAACTTTATTGATTACATAAAAAATCAAACGTGTCCTGGATTACAAACGATGTTAAATAAATCAGCCTGTATACTGGATCCTGATTAGTCTGGAATTATCTAGCAAAGAAGTGATCACCATGGAAGTTATGTTAAATCATTCAATAGGTATCAAATTCCGAAATCTTGGATAGCTGAAGCATACTTTTTCGTTTACCCATGAGTAAACATTTACAATATGTTAACACTCGCCTTTGAGAAAGAGATCAGGATTCCATGTTCGCGGGAAGTGAAATTCCCTTTGAAATTTTGATTGTGCGATTCTTTATTCCCAGGAACATTGGTCTTTTCTTTTTTCAATACTATCGTTATATTTTCTGTTAAGAAAACACAATAAAGAACTGTTAACAATAAATTGTCAATAATTTGATTTTTAATGTAAACATAGATTCCAGCAGTCAGTGTCATTTTCTAACAGAGTGCTGAGGTCCAAAAATCTATATGTATTATAGAATAAAGTTCCCAAATATGTCTGGTCTGAACTATTTTATAAAAACAAGGATTTTCATGTGATTTTCACCATTGAATAGAAAGACTTCTGAGAAAGTAAATTATAATTTGTTAATGTTACTTGTGTCATTCACGAGCTACTCGTAAGCTAGTATCAAGTAGTCTATAAATTGCAGATGCATTTCTGTTCTAAGTCCCAACCCACCAGGGCTGGAACTTAAAAGTTTAGAACTTAGTTAAGAGACCAAACGGAGTAGAACTTAGATTATGGCAATAAACTTATTACAATGTTCGCAGGAGATTCTAGGTAACAAAATAATTTGTATTGCGACCAAATCCACGAGAGATGAATGATCTTGGGTTATAACTTACAACGTTTTGTTCCCAAATCTATCAAAAGCTTACAGTTTATGCTATTCTAGTAGTTATTAGTCTTGTGACGTGATATTGTCTTGTAAATCGATAACACTAGCTGCATGCACGATAAAGCGTGACGTCATAGTATAATTACGAGTCATAGTAATGTTCCGATTTAGTGGAGCCTGCGGGTGAAAAAGCGAAATGAGTCGGTTTCTCTCCATAGCAAATCCATTAGAGAATCATTATCACCTAATATTATATCGTTCGCAAATTGATTTACAGATAAACAATTCTTAAAGGATTGTGGTATAACGGAGCCATTTCGTGAGTGTTGACGCCCATTAACATCTTCATATCCTCACGCCTGTGGCTGAACATTCTTACCACTAGACCATGAGGCACTTTCTTACAAACCGCACGAAACTCGTCAGCGCAGCCATCACCTTTAAGGCGGTATCACGTGAGCGCGAGGCCTCGCCGATTTATAATTGGGACACATTTCATTATACGCATGACCTTTTTAGGCCTTCGTTCCTGAGGTTACCTTACTTTGTAAAAATGTCACTTGTAATATTCGAATACAATTGTATTCAAATATTACACATGAATACAAAAAAGTATATGAAATATATAAAAATTACTATGCACAAATATCTGTGCAGTATGCAACGACATATGTAACATTTATATGATGGGTCAGTGTAACACAGTGCCTATGAGATTTTATACATTTTATGACACTTTCTATTTGTCAAAATTTACATGCCAGAGGAAGTGTTATAAAGCGGAAATGAGTCGCCACGCTCGCCTGCAACAGGAAAACGTCTCAGCTAGAGGAAATTGGGCTACATTAAATTATTCGATGCAAATAACGCAAAATATTCCCCTCTTATTATAACTTCGAATTATTTTTGACCCAGTATTCAGTTTGTATGTCGCGTCAATTGGTTATTATTTGTTACACATTATCGTCAATTTAGTAAATATTTTACTAATAGACAGTTGTCCACTTATGGAAACTCACAGATTGAAATTCGATCAAAATAATAAAAGCTCAATGTGGGTGCTTAAATACAGACGAAATGACATTGTCACTTATATTTAATACATGTTGTGCGTATTCTTCGGAATTTTTGTACTTCACGTCTTAACATATACATATATTCATTTTATTATTTATTGTTAATGTCTACCTATTGGATTTTTTATTAGCTAGACATCTTATCAACGTTGTGGTACTTATAAAAGTGCGTGGATCAGAATTGTTTTTAATTTTTATCGTGTGAATGTATTAATGCGTGCACTGTTGGCGTCCTTTAATAAATAAAAAAAAATGTTATAAATAAAAAAATTCTTTCATTCTTCCATGCAAAAAAACACTGAACCGATTTGGATGAAATTCGTACTATATAATAAATACATGTACAATATCATTTGCAATACTTTTATCCCAAAACAAATTTGGGTTATGGATGTCTGAAGGTCCCGCTAAGGATCTCGTGGCACAGCTAGTAAAATACTTTTTGAAGAAAAACTTCTTTACGCACGATTGACTTTAGATGTCATATGGTGAACGCGTGACGAGAGTGTTACGGAAATGAGGTGACCGGGAGATGTAAGTTACATAAGACAGAAAGAAAGAGTGTACATTGACATGAGGGAGGTCCGAGCATTGTTCTCTTATAGCTGGCTACGATGTCTCCTATAACTGCAGACGTTGTACTTCGGCTGTGCGGTCTAAATCAGACTAATATTTTTTCGTAGACATGTTATATACATGTCATTATAAATCATCATATTATTATATAGTTTAGCAAAGCATTTAATGGCGTGTACTCGCTAAAGTATGACGCTCATAAAATTGTTGTAACGATAAAGTGGAAAAGCTTCAAAGAATGTCAAGTCGGCACATTTACGTCGGGAGAACACGCGACGTGCGACCTTAAGTATGCGGAAACGACAAGATACCTCCAGCAGAAGTTTATCGCACAATATCTATAGAGAGAACAGTTCTCAAAAAATATAAGGCAGATAATAAAAAGGTAGTATATTCTGTTGATGATAAAAAAGGACAAAGGAATTTAGTAGGCGAAAGTAAAGCATAATGAAATTTAAATTAAATGAGGTGATAAAATATAACGATAACACTTAATGAATGGTTGAAGTAGGCGCGTTACTAATTAATAGCGTAAATTGATTAGCGTTCAACACGTTACACTTAACGAGATGGGGTGTAAAATGTCACTTTGAATACTTCGCTTGGATGCCAAACTAATCCTCGAACATGTCGAGGTTTTTAGAAACTGTCCGCTGCTGCAGAACAGGCAATTTTATAAATTTTCAATTTCTTTAGTGTCATATGCGGGTACACGCGGGGACACATATTGTCTGAATAGCAGCGTACGACGGACTCCTCGAGTGCGAATGGGACGACCGCTAATTCGGTGCTTCGCAAAAACTGGTTTGAACAAAACCGCGAGAAACGTAAATGTCGCATTGCCTTGGTTTTGATTTATTTGTAGATAGTTTTATTATTTAATTTGATTTATTGATTGTAAATAATAACAAGTTTAAATCCATTATATTAGATTTAAGATTATTTCATGGAAAATAATTGTTTTTAAAGATATTAAGAACCTATTTTACTAATATAAAATAGTCTTATTTATTAATATATTTGGAATATGTAAGTACAACTTTACAATACAGATAGACAGGCAGAGACACAGACGTGCGGTCGGACGGACGGATGGACGGATACACATACAGCCTGTTTTCTTCCTTCCTGTTAAGGTACGAGTTCCTTTTAAGTTTAAGGTACCCCACACATGACAAAAGCGGATGTTTAGTTAAATGCCGGGGCCTTTGAGTAGGGAAACCAAAACAACGAAGACAAACAGAAAGTACAATTAGCTGACATATTGATGTTAAATAAATGAACGTAAAATCGAAAAGGCTTTGGAAAGGAATAAACACTCCAATTATATTATTCAACAGGTTTCTATTTATTGTTAAGAAGTTGGGGCTAGAGAAATAAATCGCTCTCAGGTCTCTACAAAGGGCTGGCAGCGGGCCAGCTACCGAGCACATTGCAAGACAAAGTAAACTCAAACCCAGCTTCTATTACAAATAATATGATACTAGAACATTTCCACAACGAAAAATGTTTATCAGTGCAGCGTAAAACAAAATAATGAGGAGAGGAAGAGGGGGGAATGAGGGCACAAACATATGCATATTAACAATGCTGATATTATTGACGTCGGTACTCAACCAAATATGAAACATACGCGTTTTGTTTCCAGATATTTAATAATAGTAATGTGTAATTCTATTCTATTTACATACTTCTACTATTAATCTAGAACCTAGAAGTTCTAGAATGATGATGTCTAGAAGGATGTCGTCATACTGGTTGAATTTGAGACATCCCATCTACAGACTTCAAATTAAGAATGGATTTTTGACACTTGTACTGAATATACAACGGCTGGCTCACTTGGAAACGTGGCGCTTAGTCCACGTGTTTCGCCAGAGGTCGCGGGTTCGAATCCCGCCTAGGCCATGGAGGTATATATATATATATA
>JAFELO010000645.1:0-19256 GCA_017140195.1 Eumaeus atala | reverse complement strand
CTCTCGATTTTATTCAAATAATTTGATCATACGTTTTTTCAGTACAAAAATAATAAACAAGGAAATTAATTATCAGTCTTATCTTAATAGACGATACTGAAAGTAATTACTTAATTTAAAAGATACTTAAGCCCTTATGCTATAAAAAATAAAAAAAATAAAAAGAGGTCTTTGAAGTATTATAATGAGACATAAAAGTGCGTACTCACGGACGGCATGTCCGTGAGTACGCACTTTTATGTAACGGCCATTTTCAATTCAAATCTCGGAAAAGATAGTGATGTCGTATCATGAAGATGTAAACACGAATGGCATGTCGCTTACAACATACTGTTTCGTGAGGATGTTTATAAAAAACTTACTTTAAACATCTTTATAAAAATTTACATCAACCCGCTGTTTCACCAGCGTAGCTCCAGTCCTATTAGTCATAAGGTCATAATATATAGTCCTCCTCGACAAATGGACTATTCAACACAAAATATTTTTTCAAATCTGGCAAGTATTCCTTGAGATTAGCGCGCATTAGTAGTATACGCCTGGTCTTTCCATAAATATTGTAACATAGAAGAAGACATTGTAATTGTAAATAAAATTTATTACCTTTACAGTGCGTTAATTTAATACACAAACGCAAACAATTAAAAACATAAAAGGCTTATTGGAAGTGGCTTAGACGTTAGAAATACAGTCCTTTAGACGTTGTAGGCTGTTGTAGCCTGTTATCAATAGACCGCACTATTTCTATGGGACAACTCTTCACTGCCAATCGTATGGATTGTCTTAGAGACTCCAAATTGTAAGGCGTGGAAAGCTGTACCCTCTAAAATTGACCATAAATCACAATCCAGCGGATTAAGCTCGGGACTTGATGAGGGGTAGTCAAAGTCTGATCAAGACCAGAACGTTATTTTTAACCAAGATTGGGTGGGAAGGTTGGCTTTACGATCTGGCCCCGTGTCATGCTGGAACCATATTCAATAACCAAGTATGGGTCCAAACTTGGTTATTGAACATTGTGTTATCAATGAGCTTAACTACCTTCTAAAGAATTGTATCTCGATACACTTGTGCCGATGTTTCGACACATTTTTCGCAACAAAATGACTCAGTCACTTCCTCATAGCTAACACCCCACCGAACCATCACTGAAGTCGGATAATGCCCACGTTACACTCTGTCGACTAATTGCGAAGTAGGAGCGTTAAGCATAAATACGGTCATTGTGTTTGTCAGAATGTTGGTCAATTGTGTTATATTTCTCATCCCTAAACAAATTTTTTTCTGTGACCTCCCTTTGCGTTTCGCTCCAGTAGTTATTTCTATTTTACCACCCTATTCATCTAAACGTTAACAGCTAAGAAATGACCAGTGCGTCTCTTATAGAATGCGAGTCCTAAGTCTTGTCTTAAAATATGCGACGGGGTTCTCGGAGCTATCTTCATTTCTCGAGATAAAACCTTTTGCTTTCGAACAGGATTTACACAAATTCTTGCCCTTGCTGCTTTAACCACATTTTTCTTATTCACACTGTGTGGACGGCCAGGTACTTCTCTGTCGTAGACAGAGGAAGTCTCATTGTACCTGTTAATAGCCCGATACACAAACATTTAACTAATAAAGTGCATGCGGAATTTTAAATATTGCATTTGGCTCCATACCCACTTTGTGCAATGCATTCACAGCGATTCTGTTCTATTTACCACCCAACTACATTTTAATCTCGCAAGATATTGCACAATGTATTTGCGCTGGATTGAGAAAACACAATGAACAATGTTATAAAAATGACAGATTAAAAATTCAAACGTATGTGTATATTTTTATTTTTGAATTGTGACAGTTTTTATGGCCAGACTAAGTATAATGTTGAATATACTTTCATAATGCAATGAAAAACATTTATCAATAAATTATGCGATTTCAAAGTCATTATTCACTATAGAGTCAACTCAGACTGTCATCAAGCGAGTTACCTGTAACTTCTCGTATAAAAGTTGATCTAACCGACTTCGAAAACTGACGTTCTCAATTTCACAAACGATTCCTTTTTCTACAGGATTACTTCAAAGGGGATTACAATTTTATTTCATAGTCAACAAGTCCACCAAGAATCTGATAATGGGATCATGAAGAAAATTAAAATCCGTCCAAGCGCGCGTCTGACTAGCACACTGAGGGTTCCGTACAAACGGGAGCTACGAGCATACTATCATCACACATGTCAGTATCCGTCCGCCTGTCAGGACGCTTTTCTCAGAATCGTGTACAAGGTTCAGGCTGAAATATCCTTTTCACCTGTATCTTTTGCTTACTTCAAATCAATATATTTACAAGTACAAAATAATAAATCAATGCAATCGAAAGATATAGCGGTCTATTAGCATATTCTCTTATGGGATCGTACAAAAACCAAAACATATAGGGTACATAATGTTGACCTAGAATCATAAAATTTGTCAAGCATGATAAATATATCACTGAAAACTACACTAAGACTACAGCTGACGCGCTTCCAAGGAAAAAATCTAGACAGACGTACAGATGGAAGAAATACGGACATAGGTTTCCCTAAAATCCTAAATGTGAAACCCTAAAATAGCTAATGTGCACCCTTTGAGTTAAACAACGAGCGAGGTAGCACATACGTGTTTTTCATAAACTTTCTATAGGCACATTTGGGCCGTTACTTTAGTTTTTAAAACTTACATAGTAAAAACCTTTAGTGTAAAAGTGAATAAATTAACTTTTTACAAAAATCAACTTCTTTTTTAACTTTTTCAGAGTATCGTCGTTGTTATTTAGATCTTTTTTTTTTTTTGTTTTAGAAGTAAGATTGATTTTTGGTAAATTTAGTTTTGTCAGATCTTATCGAATTTTATCATTTATCGATATCGATGGATTATGATCACTGTAGTAGTGACGGACAACTGCGCGGGAGGTCGGGGGCCACAGTCGAGGACTCGCTGCTTTCCTACCAGTGGCCCAAGTGCCAAGTGATATTTACCAACGCATTCTGTAATTCGCAGGATATTTTGGCAATGGAGTATATATTTTACTCTTTTTTTGAAGTACACACTTTTAGCCTTAGCTGAGAAGTGAGTGATGAATAATGATAAAATATACTGATAATGACTCACCAATGAGACACGAGCGATGAATAATGATAAAATATACTGATAATGACTCACCAATGAGACACGAGTGATGAATAATGATAAAATATACTGATAATGACTCTCCAATGAGACACGAGTGATGAATAATGATAAAATATACTGATAATGACCATAATGTCGGCCTGTACATTATGGAGATACTTAGGTATGTCAACTTGTCTAAAGGTGTCCTCGTAAATGGAGTTCTTTTCGCAACAGGCATCGTGTTGACGCAAGATGCGTTAACGGGTCACGGGCGAAAAATGATATATTTTTTTACAAGAAGAACAGTCAAAAAGACTGGACGTTCTGACTTTTATTAACATAAGGTATTTGTTCAGCAGTAAATTGATAGACATGGATAATGATGCTTATGAATGTTAAGTCGAAAATCATCAGCATTCCTGACCAAACCTTCTGATGAGAGGTGAGGTTATGAGATCGATTCATGAAGTAAGACAGCGTACCTACTGCGTCTATCTTTTCATGCGAGTCTAGATTGTCCGATAAGGGGCTTACAAGGAGTAAGACAAGAAGAGTAACGCAACTGTGCGTGTGTGATATTTATTGGCGTGAGATATCATACAAACACAAATTTTCTTGTATGTACTTTTGTTTTATGTTATAAAATATATTTTTCTTAGTGTTTGTAATTTCACTTCCAACTGTAAGTATCAGACCAGAACGCATATGATTCTAACGCTGTACACATTTTGTGAGAGCGCTGCATGCCGCTCGTTTATATGTTAAAGCTATAGCAGCGGCCATGAGCAAGTAATACTTAGCTTTAAACATTGCCGTAACGAATTTTCATGAGTGCAGTATCTAATGTGAATTTAAATATTGTATCATAAGTTACGCCGCGGTTGACGCATTTGCGTCTCGTTCTTGAGTATGTGACTATCATAATTGCGATTGAAAGGAAGGTAATTACTGGAATTATTTATTAATATTATGTAATATTACTATTATTTTCGTAAAAGAGCCTTTCTTAGACAGACTTGAGACGACCGGATGGCTCAGTTTGGTAACGTGGCGGTTAATCCGCTTATTTCGCCAAAGGGGGATCCATTCATGCCTAGGTTTTAATAAAAATCTTAAGTTTTAAGAATATTAAATATATTTCTGTTGTCTGGTATTTTTTATGAAATTGGGGGCAAATAAGCAGGCGAGTAATGACTACCACCTCCCATAGACATATGCAAGACTAGGCGTGTTGCAGACGCGTTGCCGGCCTCTAAGGGATAGGTATGCTCTTTTCTTGAAGACTTCAAAGTCATATCGGATATGAAATTCTGAAAGAGACAGCTGGTTCCACTGTATAGTTGTACGCGACGTTTACGGACATCAAAGTGATGGGCGTGGCACTTATCTCGCGATGTCCGAAGACGGAATTTTGCTGCTGGTATTAAGTCAAAAAAATCCTCGGAACACTCCCCATAGAAAATACGGTAAAAGTCGCACAGTGAACCGACATCTCTTCGTGGGGCCAAACAATCGAGCTGTCCGGAAATACCTTGGTCGTGAGAAAATTGTAACAGTGAGAAAATTTTAGGAGGGTCTTGTAATTTAATGTCTATCACAAACCCACAGATAGTCACAGAAACCTCATTTTTATAGTATAAGGTTAAAAGTGACCAGTCATAGTCGACAGTCCTATGATGACTGCAGAGGCCCGTACACATCCGCATAATTATAATGAAGACGTATTGTACTCCATCCCTACTTCTCCAGTGGACCATAAGAATCTTACATACGGTACGATACTTGAGAGGATAGCTGTCTCTCTCTTTGTGGCTGTATCGTGTGCGCGAGAGGTACGATCCCGATCGTACCAGGCCGATACGGCTGCAATGTAGCAATGCCCCTGACTGAAATATTTACAACTAATAGCCCCCCCCCCTCCGGTTTCGCTCGTGTAACTCTCGTTCTTTTTATCGTAGCATCATGATTAATAGCCTGTAACTTTCCTCAAGAATATATCACACACAAACATATTTCAATACACATTCGACTTATGTAAAGGTCGACATGTAAGCGCGTACAAAAAAAAAAACAAAATCTTCAGCTTTACTAAGTTACTAACATTACCCCGCGGTTTCACCTGCGTACTATGCTGCTAAAACTAATAGAAACACAGTTCCGGTTCTATACGTCATAGCATCCTAGATTTTCCTTTTCCTTTCTTCCTTTGATTTTCTAGATAAATCGACTATTTAACACAAACATTTCCGTTTCAATTCAGGCCAATTTTTTTCAGTTCCGGAGATTAGCGCCTTCAAAGAAACAAACGAAGTGTTCGCCTTTATATTGTTAATAGGCATAGATATATAGCTTATTTTAGCTTCAGAATATAATGGCATGTATTAAAGAGGGAGATGTACCCGTAATTGGGAGCAATCCATCATCCAAGGCATCCTTCCGGATTTAGATTAGCACGGCCCACGCGCGTTAACGCACTTTAAATTTTATGCCAATACATTTATTTGCAGTCGGTACCGTCGTTTTGGCGCCGCATGACGGAAAACGTCAAGACGTGAATTCATAAATGCCGTTATGCTCTTTAAAAGTAGACCGTACAGGTTGGCGCTAAGTCTGATGTTCACTTAAACGTGTGGCTATGCCAAAAAATCATACGCGTTGATTTTTTCCCAGAAGGGCTACGTGGAACTGAAATGTTGCTTTTTTTCTATAATCTCGGCCAGACATGAATTTTATCCCTCATTTTAATAAGACATTATATTCTTGCATATTAGTTAATTATGAATAGACGTAAGAAAATATATTTTTTTATATTATATAATGCCGAATACTGCTATATATAATATAATTTAAGTGATGGTTTTGTTTCGACTTTCGTATGATTTGTGAGTACCCGGTGGCCAATAGAACAGGATTGTGCAGATGTTAATGGGCGCCGGTATATCTATCCTACAAAAAAGAACTCACATACAATAACACACGTCCGGGAAGGAACATCTCGTTACCCCACCATGGTTCAGACCTTGTCATGGCGGTGGGGCCTAGTAGCCTGGTGTGTACTCAGGCGAAGCTAACTGAACCGAAGTGGATCTTTGCACCTCTCTTATAACTAGAGGGGGCTAAAGATCAGGAGGAGGAATCGCTCTCGGTACCCCTCTTATAAGAAGACCAAAGAACAACAGGATGTGGCGCTTTTGCGCACAGGGCAAGGGCCGAGGATAGGAACCTCACCCCATTGCAGTGTCCCAAAGTCAGTGGGGTTGTCCTGAAGTGCGTGGCAGCCACATTTAAGGAGGTGGAGTGGTCCCTTAGGGGGCTGACTAGCCTTCGAGGTGCCCTGATGATTTGTTGTTACGGGGCACCTCACCAAAGGCGACACTGATGGCACTCGCGGTGGTTTTTGTGGGTATTCGGCACTATCGTGTGCCGTGAGTCCCACACACCACTGGACCCCACCCTGGACCAAGGCCAGGGCCATTTTCCCGCGTCAACAAAAAAAGGCACAACGGCGGACAGAGTGTCAAATGACACTCTGTCCGCTTAGCAGAAAATACACAAAGCATATTTTATTCCAATTATTTAGGATGCATTACATAGATGCTCGTCACTACAGGAATATTACACGAACTCCGTGTACCGATCAGAAAATATACCTACGTTCGAAGGCCAAAACTATTTTCGTTTTAATGTTAAAAATTAAAATCAAATCACGAAATGCTTTTAGCCCGTACTACGTTGCGTGAATTCGGTCCCGTTATTATCGTTAGAAAATTTTCCCACCAAAAACCATTTTGCCTTTGCCACGAATCGGAAACGTAAATCTCATATTTACCTCTGCGAATTCTGTCATCGTCTCACTAAATGCTTTCAGAGTGTGTCGATGCGAAAATTGTTCTACATTTACCGCCTGAACGCTCCTGCTATTAAATCAGATATCTACTCGTATTACAATGTTCACAGTTAAAGTTCACTTTATTTTTATTATTACGACGTCAATATATTAATAATACACGAAGAAAATTCTTAAAAAAAAAAAAAGAATTGTGCGAATTGAAGATTATATAGAGAAGATGTGCAGAATGCTAATACTTTAATGAAATGCGGATTCGATTTTACTTCTTTATTTAAATTGAACGATACACTACGGCATGAACACCAGCACCCACTGGAGTTATACGTTTTATGACAATAGTTTCAACTGCCAAACAAAACAAACAAAAGTTTGCCGAATAGTTTCTTGATAAAGATTAATTTTTTTACAATATGGATCGAATTTCGATCGCGGGACGATCAATTTTTACAATAAGTATTGAATGAATCATTTGATTTAATTTATAATTGTAATACAAGTGTACATACCATTATGTGGTCGGAATTGAGAAAAGAAGACGTACCATAGGGTTAGGGCTCAACGGAGTAATAATAATAATGTATTATTAGCGGAACCTCGGATACGACAACCAATTCTGTTGGTACTCGCCAGCTGCGCAGAACAGATTATAGTAGATGTTGGGTGTGCACAAATATAGACGTAATCAAGGGCTGCCTCATTGCTCTGTTTCCTCTGTTCCAGTGACACGGTAATCCGACATGATCAGAGAAAAAGCAGTCGCAGGATCTAACTTCAATTGTTATTTGAAATTACTCTACTCAGGCCTCGAACACTAACAGGTAACTCATTAACAATTTTATAAACTAATCTCCAATAACTCCGTAAGATGTATTTTTAACAAGCTACACAATCCCCAAGCATCGATCTTGATATAAAATACAGACAGGAAGCAAGTCATGTTCCACGATCACGTCCTCAACTGTTCGTACGGCGTTTATCGGTAAACTTTGGACATAGTTCTATTACTTTAGTGCCAGACATGTGACGCTGCTATTAAAACCGTTCCAGTCTAGTCAGATAGATCGAATCTGGTGAAAAATAAAATTGAGAACCTTTGTGTTCATGATATATTTTATAATGTAATTGCGCAAAATAGAAGTTTTTACCCGACTACGCCAGTAGAAAGGTAATGGTTTCTATATAGTATAGGGGGTAAACGAAAAATCGTTGCCCTTTAACTACCACCGAAGTTCGTAGACACCAATAATATTGTTATCATACGAATCCGCTGGCCTCCCTTCCTCCTCCGCTCCAATGGGCCACTGTTTACTGACAAACACATAAACGAGAAAGCATAGCTGTCACTTGATGGCGGTGTCGTGTGAGCGAGAGGTGACCGGGTCATGACGAGTTAATTCGGCTGCAGTGCAGCATGGTGCTGCATTTTACTAAGGTTGAAGTAGATATTTACTAAGCAGTTGGAGTCTTGATCACAAATGATGCCCATAAACATCCGCATAATTATCATGCAGGCGTGTTGCGAGAGGTAAACACTGAATGATATTTGCATATATGACTTCCATAGCATGGGCCACCGGGAATTTACAAATCGCTCAAAAAGTGATAACAAAACTACATTGCGTCAGTATCATGTGAGAAAAATGTACTTTCTCGGTCACGTCGAACCTATTCGACTCTACTCGACTCTTGGAAAAGAATCACTTACAAATTCATTCAAGTATTCGTTTAGTGTTTCAATTATTTTGAACATAGAAATACTTAAATTTAATCTGTATGTTTTTTCTCTTTTCCGGAAGGGCCTATTACTGTTGGCGGCGCTAATGCCCTCTGCCCTACAGTTCGTCGGATCTATCTAAAACCTTTTGTCTTCTGATTTAGGTACAGAAAAGGGGGACAGACTCTCTTTTCCCGCAGATGGGAATACATTCCGGTGCACCTCGCACCGGAATGTATTGTGGGCGTTAAATCTGTACGTTTAGATCTTTTATACACCCCTCGTCTCTGATATTTTCTATGTTTCTATTTTTTCTTCATCATCTCTAACCCAAAGTCCAAATCCAAAGTCAACAAATAATAGTTCAGTACCTAAATGAGAGTTGATGAGTTTTGCTTAGCTTTTTTAAATCGGTCTTGGCCCGCCACTCTTTCCCATCGCTGCAACTCGTATCGCCAGGATCGACAGCGGGACCACTGATGACCCTTTCATATGATCACAGCGAGCCCGCGGGAATAGCTAAAACCGTATTGGAACCTGCAACGAATTTAATCAGAAGAAAATATGAGGAGTACGAAATAATTCTAGTTTCCCTCCGCAATCAAAGCGGGAGACAGTACAAGATTACAATGACATGTACAAGCCAAGAAAAGAAAGGGCAGCCAGATGAGGTTCAACTGCTATGCACCACGGAGATAATAAGTCCTAGTACAAAGTGATTGACTTATTGGTATTTAATTGTTATCATTTAAGATGCTGTTATGACGGAGTTAAATTTTTCCAGAAATAGTTGTGGCAAAAATGTTTAAAAGCACAGAAGCTTTCCACGCAATCTACGAGATCGCCGTAGTAAATTACGCCGTTAACACTATGGATACTGTCCAACATCATGGTTCGCTCACTATGCCAAAGATCACACTGCTGTTTGTTCATATTTGTTAGCTTCTGTGGAGCAATCATAGAGAGGTGAAGCCACTAGTTTAAAGCTAAAAAGTTTGTTTTTATAGTTGCCATGGTCGGTAAGGAATTGTGCAACATAGGGATCGATTTCTTTCGCTTGATTTGATTTGATTCGCATACACACGGAAAAAAATTATGTAAATGTTGTTCTTAACTTGAACTATTCCATCGCGTCTGCCATTCATTCGTTAACTAGGTTTTGAGTAGTGATTTCTATTGGGCTAAACAGCCTGTTTGTCTTAGTCTGTCTTTTAGTCTTATGAAATCAGCGTTATAGAGATTATTTCAATGATAATACATGACTGCGCGGCTTTATATTGCTAAGTCAGTGTGGCAGTACTCCGGCAAGAACGGGTAGGGCCTCCGTGCTAACGGTGCGGTAGGCTTTGCATAAAAATATCAAAGAAAGTCTTTGACTTTGGAGTAATTTAAGTCGCGCCGCGCCTATGGTTGCCCTATCTGCCCACACCGGTGAATAGCAAATGCTTCGAAGGTACGTCGCGGTATAAATTATTTTTAAGGTCTTAAAAGAGAGACCCCAGGTCGAGGTTGAGGTATTAGTAAAAGCATAAAAATTAGGTTTAGTCTTTTCTCCTGTTTATATAATGTGTTCTAAAAAGGTGAATTTATTTTCTAATATGAGTCCTAAATGTGTCACGGTTTCATTACGTTGAACTGATATTTTGTTAAATTTAATACGTGGGATGGATTGTAAGCAACCTTTTAATAATATTTGGAAAGCTTCCTGCGTCGCGAACTCTAACCGGTTTCTTTTCCCCCAGGTCGATTTTAAATTGAGACAGTTGGTTGACTTAACTTCAATTTCATCGCGAGTTACCTTGTACTATTAGAAGTGTATCGTCCGCGTATTCTATTAAAGTACACAGTGCCGGCAGTCGCAAGGAAAACAAGTCGTTGAATCCTATATTAATTAAGTATGAAGATAATACTGAGACCTGTGGGCCGCCTCGGGTCAAACTTTTCATGTATGAAAAATGACCGGGCTGCAGTTTAGTTGTGCCGTTAATGTACTAGCTTCGCTTAGCTTGTACGACATTCAACAGTTTCCATGTGTTTTTAGAGAATCTGGGGAAAACGAGGGATCGCAATCTTTTTACGACTACCGACGCCCATTGACATCAACATTACTGTTATGCAAACGCGTTGCCCTCCTTTCCTCCTCCACTGCAATGGGCCACCAGCTACTTACAAAGTACACTAAACGCGACAGTATAGCTGTCACTTTATGACGCCTTTATGTGAGCGATAAATACCTCCTTGGTCGTGCCTAATTCATCCGCAATGCAACATGGCACCTTTTACTTGATGTATCAAATAAAAAAGGGAAATTTGTCCATATACCTTCTGGACGTTCGGATAATTATACCGTGGTCAGCTTGAACACCCGATGTTAAGTTACCATCTTACTTAGATACTTGAGGTGATGTCAAACAGGTGGCAACAGAAAAGGCCTCCTTTAACGCAATTGTGGTTCTGTATGATGTAGGTAACAGGGAAGAGCAAGACTGACATACCATCACATTGATCGGGCACTGTCCGAAGGTGTAGACTTCGCATCCGTCGTGTTTGTACGAAGAGATTAATGAATGTGGAGGAAGCAAGACAGGTAAGTCGGGATCATGATGCATGGTACTCCGTTCTCCGTTCGCTCTGCCTACCCCATTAGGGAACTAGCGTGAAGATGAGTTGTGTTATTGTTGTGATTTTTATTTTATTTACAGTAAGTGGAAATGAAAAACATAAAATTGTAGTAAACAATTTAATTAACTTTTTAGTCGTAAGCCTATAAAATGTTAAAAAGAAGTTTACTTGGATTTTGGCACACATTGAGCTGATAAATTTAATTGCTTTAGATTTTCCTATAAATAATATTCACATTCATTCAATATCTAATTACCGTGGTCGATTTGAAGTATTATTTTATAATATAACTATTCTACTTACAATTTTTACTAATTATCTACGACACATGATTCTTAATTAACAACATTAAATTTATAATTAATTTATTGTTTCATTTCGATTCTATTATTAATTAAATTATGGTGGATTTAAACACTGAACATAAGTAGAGACAGTACAAATTATGTTATACTTCAATTTAAAACGTGCTTCTGTAGGCGAAGTTTTAAATTAAACTTATATTTTTAAGTATAATTAATTGTTACATAAAATAACATTAAACCTTTGACAACATGTTATACTTATCAAAGAAAAATACAGAATAACTTAGAAAAAAATAGGCGTGTAGTATTGTTTAGGACACCTGACTGAAGTTACTCACATTTTTCTTTTAAATATCCTGTAGAAAAGTTGGGCAGATATGTCAATGGTTGGCCGTTGCCGTTACTATGTTTCGAGGGAAAATTATCTTGACAGAATTTAATTTGATATATGCATGAATGTAGGAACAGGTAGTGCTATGCTCAGTACATGACACTACATTCTCCTATGTAACGGAATTGGGCCGGCACGACCGGGAAGGTACAACTCGCTCACATAATACCGCCAAGTGATAGTTTCATTGTCGAGTTCCGTGAGGTTTATGAGTAGCCGGTGGCCCATTGTGAGGTGGGTAAGGAGGGAATCGCATCGGCATAGTAATTATGTGGATGTTCATGGGCGTCGCTAGTCGTAAAAAGGCTGCCTTTGCTCACTTGCCCCCCTTACCTATAAAGAAATAACCACAGATTGAGCATTGTATTATAAAAAATAATGCCACCATTTTTTTTGCGTAGGTACCACTGTTTTTTCAGATGCCTGTAAAGTAAGGGCAACCCACATAATGTTTACTCGATCCAAAAGTTTTCATTTATGAATCAAAACTTATTTTTTACAATTGATTTGACACGTTACGTTCAATATAGACATTACCCATTTCATATGTCTCTTTTTATCACAAGCAAGTTTTTTATTTTTTATTACTATAAAAAAGGGCGTAACTTCAGTTATCTATATCTACAACAAATTTACTCGATCCTTCACACCAATTATTATCAAAGAATAAAATGTAAAGTTAAATTACAAATTAGTAGGTGTCTACCAAAATTACATAATATTATGTAGTAATCCAAAACTTTCCTAAACGCGGCCTCCACTCCAGAACATTAGTGACCCATCTGTCACCTGATCTTCTGAGTGTGTGACCAGCCCATTGCCACTACAGCAAGCTTATTCCTAGCGTGATATCGGAAACTTTAGTTCTCTACCTTTATGACTTCGTTATGAACTGTACTGGACAAAGGAACACCCAACATGGCAATTGAAATGCCCGCTGAACTACCGCAATTTTGCGGACCAGTCCTAAGTTAAGAGGACATGTTTCGGCCCCGTAGGTCATCATGGGGAGAACGCATTGGTTGCAGACTTTTCTTCAATCTCTGCGGCATAGGCGATGTGAGAATGCGAGGAAGCTTCCGGAATGGATGCGAGTAGCAGGAGATCGGTCTTCTTGGTGTTTATTGAGAGAGGCCTATATCTAGCAGTGGATCGATAAGGGCTGATAATGATAATGCAAACCTTATAATAATATTATTAATATGTGTAGTTTGGACTTCTATAAAAGAAAAGTATGATAGGATATTATAATAATAGGTATTTATATTTTGTGCATATTCTGTGGCAAAACTAATGTTATTTTATAAGTTACACTTTAATTTATATTTGAAGTCATTCTTTTACAACAAATTTAAAATAAAATAATCGTACGCGATTATTTTTAATGTCTTGTGCTGTCTCTACATTAAATATTATTTACATAATGTTCGATACAAAGTATGTTTATAAAATACCACTTATCAGTAAATACTATTCGAAAATGTAAACATCAAATAAATTTTATTGAAATATTTACATAGCTTACACAATATCGCACAATTTGGCACTAGTTAAATTTTAGCAAATATTTAAGCCTAAATAAATAATAATTATCTTCTATATAAATTAAAACAAATATTTCATAATTAATATTTTTTACAAATGTTCTAATTTACCTAGTTTATCATTCACCACCAGGGCTTTAGAACACTGCTATGATGAAGAAAAGAGGTTATATATTCCTTATCTGAGAAGAAGCCCGAATGTAGTTTTACGGTTGAAGCTTTTTGTTTATTCTGATGCACGAATGAGCACTGATAGTCTACTTTTAATTTCTCGTTAAACCAAGTTTTATGTAGCATAAAGGGCACGTAACCCTTACTCAATAGCTGAGTCATGTACTGGTAAGTGATCGCCAATACCCAGAGACATCCGCAACACAATTTTAAGAACGATGAATAAGCTCTTTTTTTGGTATAAGTTGATTTATAATTTAAAAAAAAAAACGTATGTGCCTGAGCATAAGTTGTCAAGTAGTCATATGGACACTCCAAATTCACTGTCTCGTATGTAATTTATATATGCTTTAACTAGATTTGAATTGATATTGAACTAGCGATCCGATTCGGCTACTCCCGTAAATAACATAGGACGGAAATCCATCGCGCAGTTCATACACGAAAGCCTTCCTCAGGAATCGATTTATACATTGGTGAATACGGCATGACATTACGGTCAGTAGGTTTTGAGAAAATAGACCACATAAAGATAAGAAGCTTTTTGTTTTATAAAACCTATAGATAGAATAACAAGAAGAAAGCCAAGTTATTAAATAGGCTATGAAAATGATCTGCTTTATCTGAGGTCTGATTGCAAAAGATAACCATGACACATTACCATTTATCATATTAAAGTATGAGATAGTCCTAAATACACTATATGTTTGGCCATTCTCAAAGAGAATATGAATTTTTACGTAATACTTAGTAGAAATGCTTGGTAAAATCAATAACAGTCGATTTATTTTATAGTCGTGTAAACCCTCATTACTATTCCCCACGAAATCCTTTCTGTATACAAAATGAGCTATTCAGTTAGAGTATTTACTACGCCGCTCTGATAGTTTCGGATTTAGCTTCAAAATATTTCAATACACGTTTTGTACTATTTGTTTCTGTCTGTATTTTGAATGTGTTGCATCCCAAGCATGTTTCATGTGTAATAAATAATAGATTTTATCTCCTATTATTTTTAAATTTTTATACATTTTTTGCCCTTCTTCACAGTTACTTTTTATGACGCTTCATAGAAATAGTCCTGTCCAAATTTTGCGATAGCAAATTAACTGTCTTTTTAACATGTTTGATTCCTTTTTTTTCTCCGTTCACGTATCTACTAAAAATACTTGCAAAATCCTGTGAATATATTTTTATTTTTTGTAATTTATATAAGCTTATTCGTCGGTTAATACTTTTCAGGAAATTACCACAGTTTAGGTCACGTTACAACATTATTTTGGTTGTAATAAAATTTTTGCAACTAATATTTTATAAATATTTAAATAAATAATTTGGTGCTGATATATTACATTTTTTTAAAGTAAATAACGGTATATAGGTAACACGTTATTTGTAAATGAAATCTGAAAGCGACAATACGTTCCCATGTGAAAACTATTGGCACAATTCAAAATAGTACAACAGATACAATTGCTGAAAACTTTCAAGTAATCCTTAGAAATTACCATGAAACGAGAGCCGACTACGTCACAATATCATTAATATTATAAAGATATGATTTATTTACAAACTAGGTGTTGGTGAGTGGTTTTGGCAGTAGTCGTCACAGCATCAGTTTATGCCTACACATCGCTGGGCGGCGAGGAGGCACCGCTCGGGCGCTAGTGAAGCTGGCTCTTAGTACTGAACCCATAGTGTAGGTAGGGGGAGTCTGCCCCGTCCCGTGCCCCGCCCGCGCCTCCGCTCCCCCCGCTTGGACATTTCAGCGCAGATCGCAGTTCGGACGCCATTTCCGAACATAGTGAAGCCTGAATAAATAAAGTATTTAGAATCTCTACACGGAACAAATGGTTGAGTTTAGAAAAAAATTACCTCTTCTTTCTGGTGTCCAGATAGCATTTGAAAAAAAAAACTATATTAAAATATTTGTCAAAATAAAGTTACACCCTATTAATATTCCATTAAAAAAGTGTAGCAAAATTATTGTTACCAGTCATAAAGAGTAATACGTATTACGTATAACAACAGTTTTGTAATAGACAGTAATATTTTTACTGTCACTAATAGTATTATAGTATATTACAAATATATTATATTACCCTTATTATCGATACTCGGATTTCCTTAGCCATAAAAGTATATGAACCTCTATATGTAGAATTCTTAGGGGCATTTACACAGGTTACTTTTTAGTTTCAGAAGTTACTATTATATCATCAATTTGCTAGTCCTAATCACCACACAACATATTCTAATCGGAACCTGCGATACCCAAATTTGACGTTTTGACTCGTAAGTTCGTAATTGACTGACAAAGACTTTAATAGGAACCCAGAACTCAACCGGCTCTTAGAAGTACAAAGGTATGATAATTAATTTTTTGTCCAATATTTATATTACCTAGATTAACACTTCTCTCATTATCTACGAAACAAATGTTTCATATTAACTGCCTCCAACCGGAACCAGTGAAATCGAAATTGATAATTTATTTGTCACTGAGTTCCTAATAGGCTAATCCAGATTTAATGTGACGGGTCCTTTGGGTACATAATACGGGGAAACTAGCAACATTAATGCATCAATATTAAGTAGTGCCAACAGCACATCGCTTTAAGTACTTTCCGGAACTGTGGAGATGAACTAGGAACATTCCATTTGTACGTGTCCGCACTGAATACTGTTTAACTCTGTCTAACTTAATTTTATTGGTTGCAAACATTGGTTGATTTACAAAAATAACAAGATACACAATTAGCGTCTCAAGATCGTCCTAATGAAACTTGTAAAATTATACCTTTTATTAAAACTGCTCTTAAAGTCATGTACGTAATAATGGACTTGCAAGAAAATATGAATTAATTAAGCACTACAATTACGAATGCTTTAGACTAACAGTCAAGTATGAAATCGTGTATCTTGTATTTGTGTAAATCAATGGTTGTAAGACAAAATTTGAGCCACGAGTAGTACATTAATCATAGCATATATTTCAATTTAATATATCAATAGACTAACATGAGCAAACTATTTATGTGCCAATAAATCAGCAGTGATAGTAGCAGCAATGCAAACCGTAATGTAGATATAAAACGTATAGACAGAACTTATTTGCAATTCAAATGTATAGTGATTTCAGTATATATTATGTAAACGTAAATTTGATAAAATACTGAGTGTCGAATTGGTTTTACACTGGCAAATGTATTGCAGCTGATAAATGATTCATGGCAGGGATTGTTAAACTTTTTATTCCGTACAGTTGGCATATCCTAAAAGTTTCTTTCTACACGAGGGGAATTCATAGAGCACTAATGTTTATCTTTTTTAGTAAAAGGTAAATAGCATGCTTTGTAGAGGCGAAATTGGTTTCGTGAGATTTTGAAGTAGCCTTTGGCCCATTGGAGGCTAGGAGGAAAGTAGAACAATGCATCGTTATGGTAATTATGCAAATATTCATTGTCTCCTAAACAATAAAGAAACATGTTGCTATAATTTAATCGTAGCAGTAAATATGACGACCCCTTGCTACGGGAAGATATCAACAAAACATTTATCGAATGGCTATTATACAGTGCTTTGAGAAACGAAATAAATTAAGTTTGAAACCAATCGTAACATGTTTTTTTTTGTTTACCTGATGATGATAACTCGAAACCGGTAGTAAACTTAAGGTGAAAAATAAATTATTTGTGGAAAAAGTATATAAATTTATTATTTATTCAAGTGTTAACATGAATTTCCATCAAGAAGTGACAATACATTCAATCAAGTATATTCAATTAAGTATACTATTAAGCGCTTATGGTTTACGGAGAATTTTAAGACTTATATTGTTTAGTCTTACTTATAATATCCTGCGTATTATACCAGTTAGAAATCTTTAAGCTTTTCGAATACTATTTTCAACTACTTGATTGGCAATAACATTACATTTAATTAGACAATTGTTCAGATTTGCATCACGATTTTTTTATATTGGTAAGTGTTATATTCAAAACATAATCACATTAAAACTTTAAATAGCTTGTATTTAAAGAATTAATGTGATTATGTTTTGATTGTATTTAAATTAACCGTGAGTAAAGTAATATGAACAAGCCATTTTTTATCAATTAGATATTGATAAACGCAAACAAGCTCACGAAGGATTTTGAGTACCACCGGAAACCATATTCTACATACTACTCATAGTAACAGGTAGTGCTATGCTGCATTGTAGTCAAACTGGGCCAGCACAACCATGGCGTACTCTCGCTCACATGATACCGCCGTAAAGTGCTTACGCGTGTACTACGTTTTTCTATGAGTGTAGCAGATTGACCATTGACATCTGCCTGACAATAATACGGATCCGATTGCTAGTTAACAAAGAAACAATTTACGTCAATGTTACCTTTTTATAAATAGTGCTAAAAATCTTTAATTTTGTTATGACACTATTAATAGAATTAATTGATTTTATTGTTTCAAATAATTACTTTAAACTAAAATATAGTTTTGCCATCCATTTATATCAATAATGTCTGGAGTAACTAAGACAAAGCATACAAAATTAGCACAAAATTATACATAAGTATATTGTATAGCTGGCAAGAATAAAAATAAAAAATGTACCGTACATTAGAAGAAGAACTGAAAATAAAAATAAATAAATTAATAAAAATACATTCATGTTTAATTGAAAACAGAGCACCTTTATTTAAATGCATTGTATATTTAATGAAGATACAGTACAACTTTTAACAAGACAAAAAGTGGGTCATAAAAAATGTAACAAGGTTTTTGTTCCAATTAGGAATACATTAGCATTAATATCGTTTTATATAAATGGTATTATAGTTTAAAAATAATACATACCCTTTCATCGACCGCAACTTTGCGCGATTTCCACACGAATTCGCAAACAGCGATGACGCAAGCCACCCCCATACCACCCATAAGTACCACAAAAACACCACCCACGTTCGCTAATCCCAACTCATTTGCCGTAGACGACGATTTTGATGTTTCATCCTGTACAAAAATAAAACAATATGAACAAAATTAAAAAATATTTCTTAAAAGAAACTTAATATTTATGACGTAAACGTTATAAATATTAGATCAGCCGAATTAAAAAGTATTATAATAAAATAAATAATTTAATTAACTGGTATATTGTTACTGGAAAAATAAAATCGATACTATTAATTGGCATTACAAAAAACATTCGTAACACATATTATTTTAATGTGTACTTTGTCCATTGCCGACAGCCGCAAAACGTTGTAGCAGTGCTACGAGTTTACATGTAGGGAATATAATAGATAAGTGGCGTCATAGCACTACTATGTACCGCTTAATATTTCTCATTATTATTATTATTGTGTGTTAAATAAAATTGGATGCCCATAATCCGACTTTAATCTTTTTCAACTATTCAACATAGTGTATAACCCAGGCTCTAGTGAAACGGCGGACTCTGTTTTTTCGGTACTAGGCGTGAGCTAAATATCGGAACTATAGTGTCA
>JAFELO010000644.1:433061-499615 GCA_017140195.1 Eumaeus atala | reverse complement strand
TCGCCTCGATGCCCGTAACCCCCCACAGTTTCTGTGGAGAAGACCAGCAGTGTATGTAATAATATATATGTAATAAACCTAAAAATTCTTTAGTAAAGTCTTATTCGTTAAGATAACTGATAAGCGATGAGACTAAAGATCCGCCTTTAAAACCCAACAAAGAGTGCGATGAAACGTATGACTGCATTGAGGTGTGTGACAGAATCTAACAGACGAAGGTAAGTTCATCACAGACATGCACAGGTACTTATTACGTAAATCAAGGTCAACGTAAAAAGTATTAAGTAAAAAAAACTAAATTATTACGTTAGTAAAGTATTTTGTTTTACTAAATATTTTTGGGTAAACCTAAAAAGTATTTTGTAAAAAAAAAGTAAACACTTTATTTACTACGTAATAAGTACCTATGCAAGTCTGTGATGAATTTATCTTCATCTGTTCGATTCTGTCACAAACCTCCACGCATTCATACTTTTCATCGTATTTTTTGTTCGGTTTTTAAGCTGGATCTTTAATCTCGTCGCTTATCATTAATCTAACGAATAGAATGTACTTCATATTTGAGATATAGACGTTTATTATTTCTCATCACACAGGTGTAAACAGATTTTAACCTAGAAAAACGAGGCACTTTGGAAATATTCCCGTATGATTTTCAATAGGAGCAAAACAAAATATGGTTATAATTAATATATAAATTACATAATGATGTTAACGTAAATGTTTTATGTTTTACTATAAACGCCCCGCGGTTTCGCCCACGTAACGTGTTAAATACCATATATATATTTCAAACCCCCCCCCCCTACTTAATCCTGTTTTAGCATTAAAGATGATCCTAGGAGTGGAAGGCCTACATCCTCTACCACGAAAGAAAACATCGATAAAATTTGTGATCTCGTACTGGGTGACCGACGTTTGACCATTGGTAAGATAGCTGAGATAACAAACATTAGTTATGGCCGGGTGCAACACATAATAACGGAAGAGTTGGGGTTCCATAAGGTTTCTGCTCGCTGGGTCCCGAGGTTGCTTTCAGCTGAACAATAACGAGTTCGATGCACAATTTCGCGAGACTGTTTGGAACTTTTTGAATCCAAACAGTGGAAAGGATCAGACTCCTACACCGAAAAAGGCTAAGGTCGTTTTGTCGACTAACAAAGTCATGGCTTCTGTTTTTTGGGATGCGAAGGGCATTATTTTTGTAGATTATTTACCGAAAGGTCAAACTATAAATTCTAGTTATTATTGTAACCTTTTACGAAGACTCCGGGAAGAAATAAAAGAAAAAGGCCGGGAATGTTGCGTAAGAAAGTTTTGTTTCATCAAGACAATGCACGTGTTCACACTTCGGTTCTGCCCCACCCACCTTATTCGCCGGATTTAGTTCCCCCGGATTATCATTTATTTCCAAATTTAAAAAACATTTGGGTGGCTCGAAATTTTCGACCAAAGATGAGGTGATAGTCGCAGTAAACGATTATTTCGCCGACCTTCCGGAATCTTTTTTTTTCGATAAACAAGTTGCAGGTCAGGTGGAAGAAGTGTGTTGAACTAGATGGAGACTATGTCGAAAAATAAATTTAGATCCACTTTTCTTTTACTTTCTTGGTCGGGCTTAGAACTTTTAGATCCACCCTCGTACCTAGAATGTTAAAATTTGGAACAGGGTGTACCAAATTTGAAGTTTTTAGGTACTCTTGTATCAGCTGTGCGTTGATATATAATAATTCAGTCAGATTTGCCTTTTATAATGTGCGTCGCAGTTAAGTAATATACAACATTTTACGGCCCTGTACAATATTATAACTACCGAAGTACTACGCACGAATATGCCTACAAGAAATTATTTTCATACTTTAAAGTTAAAAGTAACTTCAACCCAAATAGTAAAGTATTCATGAAATTAACTATTTTTTTAAAATTTACTGTACAGAATTGTACAGAAAGAAATATTCATTCATCGTTATTAATTTTATTCTGTAATCACTTGGATAACATTATTAACTCGTATTCGTAACGAATAAAAAGTAAACATACATATATTGTAACGAATATCGTGTAAATCAGGATTCCGTAGACGAAATCTACATGGTGTTGCGTACTCGCTATTCGGTCGATTGTTGTTTTATTTACGCTGCACAGATACTGTGGCAATTTAAATTTATGCTCATTTTGTGTCTGTATAACTAATTGCGAATGGAAGAACCTGTTCATTAAGGTAATTGAAAACATACAAAGTAACGGTACTCACCGGTTTAGCATCGGTGAAGGTAGACATGAGCACAGCCGGAGGATAAACAGATGGTCGTGCGAGAGAGACGTAATATCGCGATGGAGTTAGTTGTATTCCAGTCGAAATGAGTCGGCACCTCCGGAGAAGTACCGCCCGCTCACATGTCCCCACCAGAAAGTGAGTTTCCGGTAACTCATTGGAGAGGGAAAGCTGATGGAACACATCTGCCTTATAGTGGAAGTAACGAAAAAGGTCCGATTTCTCGTTTGCCTCGTTATATAATGCACGATGACGTCACTAAACTTCACCGTAGTAATCTGATATGTAATCTCTGGCTAATGGACGGTGTTCAATGGTCCTTTTTTTGTGTGGTGTAACCAATAAGCCTAACCAACATATAGGGATAACTAGAAATCTGATATAAAACTTTCAGGGAAAGAAATTTTATAATTTTATTTTCAAAATCGAAGAAGTGGGAGAATACATACAGTCGCGGGCACCAGCTTGTGTAGTACCTATAAAGTAGTAGTGCCTATAGCAAAAGGAATCACTCGCTGACTCGATACCGCCTCAAAGTGACAGCTATGCTGTCGAGGCTCTTGCGGTTTGTGTTGATTGTCCGTTTGCCCATTTAAGGGTAGGACGGAAGTAGGACAACACGTCTTCATAATAATTATGCGTATATTTATGGGCGTCGGTAGTCATAAAAAGAAAAATGCCTATAGTAGTTTTTCATATTACCAATGTTCATATACGTCGCGACGCGCTAGGTAAGAAACCTGATGATATGTGGGTCACGTTGTCCAATGTCGTTTCTATCGAGTACGTATATAGAGATTTGGGTATGCACGTTGTCTGTGGGGTCAGTATTCAGTCCACGGCCGCTCGGCCGACGTCCCAGAACAGTGCCTGCTGGTGCTCCTTTCGCATGCGGAATACTAATATCACCCATTGTGCCTCCGAACCCGACCGTGCTTCGTCGCCGCCCGACCGAAGTTTCGTAACGCCTTTGTCTTGCTTGACTTTCGTGTTCGTTAACCGGAACGCTCTTAAGTAGACTTGTTGGAACGCTCTGAATGAGCTCTTTGTTATATCACTCGAGAAGTGATCTGTTTTGACGTCACCCATTTAAAATATTCAAATGCTATTATGTCCTAATAATGTAGAGTGCCATGTACGAATATTCATTTCGAAATGCCGTACCGTTATTTTTATATCTGATTTAACAATTGAAATGTAATCAGATTGTGCGATAACTGTGCGTTAATTTGGAGTTACGCCCACTGCTGCACAGTGTTGTGCGATGCTGCGTCGGCGCAGTGAAGCAGCTGCTACCACGGTTCGCTGACGCTTGCCGCCCGCCCGCGCGCTCGCCTCGCCCCCGCTCTCCCTTGCGAAAAATACTGCAATTGCCAGGACGGCCGAAGTGGAACGGTTTACGACCACTGCCATCACGCAAACAGTCTGAACTCAAATGCGTCGTACCTCACACGCCATCCATTGTGGATTCGTTGTTTCGGCGTTCCTCCATGTGCTCTTCCGAGTGTGAACCGTAATAGTGATAGCGATTGGGTAATACACAGTGATGTTTAACTCTTGCGCGCGCTATAAACATAATTTATGGATGCCCTCGTTCTAAAGGTGACCTTAAATTATCGAGTCATATCACCTTCACATTTTGAACATGTATGTATATTGAACAAGATGTCCTTATTATTTTCAGTACATTGCTAGCCTTTTTCGTCGAAACAACTGTCCATAAAATTCCAATTAATTCACGGTGCGTCGCAATCGCGTCCGGTGGTTCTTGCTTTCCAAGTGTTCATGTTTCCAAACAGTCTTTCCTTTGCAAACCGTAGTCTAGTTCGCTCGTATTACTTGCGTTCTTCGATTTATCAATATATTTAATTTTAACCAGTAGTAATCATTTGTTTTTATCACTTTTCGGAAGATAAGGCTATACGGAACAAAGGTGTAATGTCGTTTCAGTGTTCAACTGATCTCAGTGTTATGAAGTGTCTATCTGTGCGTGTGTTCTAGTGTTTGGAACGATGTGGGGTGCTGCCGTTTCGAATCCACCTCATTATCATTATGTCCAAGGATCTGGGCTTCCTATGCCTCAACGAGGTCCCGCCGGTCCTATATTGTCAGGCCCGGGACCGAGGCATTTGAGGCCTCAGTCCTCGTACTCGCTGCCACATGGGACCAACGGGCCTGGCCGTTGGAGCTGGTCGGGCAGTAACGTGTCCTCGTTCGATAGGAGACAGTCTAAACTGCCGCCGCAGCCTGCGAGACCAGCTCCCGTTAGGCCATCTCAGAGCAGACAAACGGCCGACCATGTAAGTCATTTGCTGTATCCTGTAGAAAACAACTTCCGATAGTATTTAAATTGACATGTGAAACTGTTACGCCACGTTACTAAGAGGTTCGGTATTTTTAAGCAAGTGTTAAAGTTTCTAGCTCTTAACAAATGTTCATTATTATTGTACAACATATCGTTTTCTATTATTGCGAAAAAAAAAATCTGCACAGGTAATGAACCAAACCCGAAGTTATCAGGTTGTAAGATTAAAATAGTTTCTGACTTCACTGAATTATGAATTGCGGCATAATTCAGTGTTCACCGACTTATGAATTACCTGCATCCTATAGAAAATCGTGTATGGAATTTTAGATAATTGTATTCTAGCATTTAAGAAAATAAAGTTTCACCTGGTATTAAAATACTTCGCACCTACAGATTTAAATTATTTGCACCGTAACTTTTAAAATATAAAGTATCAAAGCTATGAAATACTTCCATTTTGCGAAAGTTTGTGTGTATGTTTTAACCTTTCACTCAAAAACTGGACGAAACTTAACACATACAGATTACTATCTGGAATCATATAAAAATATTTTCCCGATATCTATGGATGCCGAATGTCTATGGGCGGTAGTTGGCAAAGCTTTAGATTTCACGTTTGCCCCCCCTATATTAAGAGCTGAAACCATCTGTAGTATTACACTCGGTCACACATAAGGTCCGTCTGCCAGGTAGAGTCGTAACAAAGTGTTTAGACTACAGGTGCCAGTGTACACTGCCAAGTTACAGCTGTCGCGTGTTGTGCAGTCGAGTGACATAGGCGCAACAGGTAATGCCGGTAGCGGTAAGAAAACCGGAATGTTGACTAACCTTTGACTAGTTAATGAGTGTAGTGGTAGGCGTACATTCATAGAGCAGTGGGCGGATGGACACTGGTGACTATAAGAAAATAAGGTATTAATAAATTCTCATATTTTCTTTTTTCTTTACGATGTCGTATGCGTGCTGCTATACAATCCAAACGTATTATATAACTTATCTTTGCGGTAATGCCCATATAATAATGACAGGTGGTATATTGTGGCAACAAATGTGCCTAAAACAGTGGCCGTGTGCGAGCTGCTCATGACGACGGCTCAAACAGCCTGAACATATTATTACAACTTGTTCTCTTTGTGGTAACACATAATACAGGACACACGATATATTACAACAGCTTCACGTATTTCCGCGTCTCGGCGTGCGTGTCGCATGTCGTGCGCGTCACCCGACACGCACGACACCAATGAGTTTTTAATATTCACAAATGCGGCAGTTACTGCTCTACACACAACTGTGCCCTTTAATTGCGTCACACATACACATAAAGGTCCATAAAAAATGAATTAGAACACGTGACTTTCATTGAAAACTGGTTTGTACGGAGGCACAAGTGATAGTAGTTAGACTAAGTGCGTGTGGACAGCGCCAATTAAGTGTTATTAATAGAAACTAGCTATATCTTTATGGAAAATTGTGGCTGATGTAGTTACGCTTCAATCGTTATGTAGTAATTATGTTTATTGATTACGGCTGTAGTTTTTTTTATGTGATTCATAGCAAAGCCATCTTTGCCCTCTAACTAAATGTGATTCAAAGTCAGGGCCTTTAGCGCAAAAATGTTACAGAGTGATCAATAGTCGTAAATTCAATACCATACAGTAGTAGTGAACATAATATTACGAAGGTGGCCCATTTTGGTGGAAAGGAAGGCAACGCATTGGTATGGTAGGTTTTCCCATTCCGTTTGTCCCCCTGTATGCTATAAAAGAGTCATATTAAAAGTTTCAGAATTATTATTGTTATAAAACGATGATATACTGAATTTACAACTTTGAGTTATAAAAATGAAAATATGTGTTATAAATATTAAAAAATATATTCGCAGTTACCATTGATTTACAAAAATACAAGGTACGCGATTTCATACTGACCTGTATTCTAAAACAACCGTGTTGTACATACACACACATTTAAAAAAAATACTTTACACGCAAGATTTTAGTTTTTACAATACATTCTATTTGAATGAAGTGCATAATTGAAACATATTTTTTGGAAAGTCAACCTTACGTGCGTGTTTTTAAGTTGTTTTTACAGAGTCTAGAATTTGACATGTGCGCACATTTTATACAAACGATATTGAGGCGCTGGTTGTGTATAGTATTTTTGTAAGTCAATGAAAGTAACAGATATAATGAATGCAACTCTTTCAATCAATCAATAAACAATAACCAAAAGGTTTTTTCCTTGTTGTAATTGTATTTGTAATCATTGACATTTTATGAGATATCATGTGACCAAGTGTTAAAATGCGAGAGTATTTTTTTTCTATTACGCTTTCATGGCTTCCATATTATTGTTTTGATTAAATATAAAACTATACACTCCCTACGGGACGCACATATGCATTCGCTCATGTAAGACGCGATTTACAATGAAAGAGTCAAGCGTCAAGTCAACATCAAAAACAACGATTTGTCGTTTAAATATTTTTTACCAATAGATCATACTGTGTAACTTGCGCTGTACACAGTCATTACTAATTACATATATTTATTAAATAATTGAGATCCAATTACAATTTCTGGGCGATCACTAGTATCTCATAAATCAATTAAATTAACAGAATCGATGGACTTTTGTTGTGTCGAAAGATCAAGTGTAAGAATATATTTTTTTATATTGGTATTTTGTTGTCAAATATGTTGTATGAAATTAATTGCGATGGTTTACGAAATTGATTGTAATCATGTGTCTATTACTGCCGCATTTGCAATGGTTAGATATCAACAAACGAAGACTTTCACCAATTATAAATATAATAATTGATCATTATGTATTGATATAAAATAGAAAGTGTCCAATTATTGGTTTTAATCTACTTTCCTTGTATACCTCTGATAAATAAATTATTTATATTTATCAGAGGTATTTCCGATCCGATACGACTTAGAGGTCTTCAAAAAAAGAGCATACCTATTCCTTAAAGGCCGGCAACGCGTCTGTAAAATGCCAAGTCTTGCAGATGTCTATGGGCGGCGGTAGTCACTACCTACCTGCTCGTTTGCCCCCTATCTCAAAAAAATATTATAGTTATGGTAGTAAGATGATTTTAAGTAGACAAATTCTTAAATAATTTATATAATACTATTGTATCATGATATCTTCACTTGAAAGAATACAATTTTTAAGGTTCCGTATTCAAAAGGTAAAACGGACAATTAGTAAGATTCCATATGTCCGCCTGTCTGTCACCAGGCTGTATCTCATGAGCCGAGCTAGCTAGACAGAAGTTTACACAGTTTAGTTTCACAGGTGGTGTCGTTCGGTCGTCGCTATAGCAGTTAACAAATCAGAATAAATTAATTGTTTCAGTGAACTGACGTACAACAAACGGGTTTTCTGCCGTTTTTATAGACAATGGTACGCCTTTATGGACAATGGTACGCTTTTATAGACAATGGTCGCGTAGTTCTTCGTGGGTTAGTCCAACTCAAACTTAGCTAGTTTTTTTCCTATAGAAGTAAAAGAAAATATCTCTAAAATCGGGACAACAAGAGGAAAAAGAAATATATTTATTTCGCACCATGTATTTCTGAAGAAAAATGTCCCTTCTTTTCGGGAGCAGAAAAGTTATAATTATATAATTTAACTTCGTCATTGATACACTTTGAGTATTGCCTTTTTCCTCCGGGCGATGTTTGGCTTTGTTTAAAATAAGAATATTTATGATTTAATATTCATGAGGTACGTGTTGTGTTGACTAAATCATTCTTAGGTTAATCTTGGGCCTGCCGAATTCAATAGCCCTGTCTGGTCTGCATCATCTGGTGGAAATTACTGAGAGGACAAACGAGAAAGTCAGTATTTTGTTGAATACTGTCGCCCATAGACGTCCAGATATTTCTCTCCTCCCCTCCTATGGGCTACCGGATACTCGTAAGCTGCACGAATCGCGACAACATAACCTTACGGCGGTTTCATGTGTAAGCCAGGTCGTTCGTGCCGATCTAATGTTGTCGCAATGAAACAAGGATATGTCGCTATTCGCACAACCCCGTATTTCTGTTCTTAAGAAGCAAGGTTTAAACATTCAAAACATACGAGAAAAATATTAGAAAAATTGTTAAGCAAAAGGCCGTGCAATGTACATTATAGATTGACTAAAAGTCCTTCTAAAGAAATTTCGTTTCAAACAGCTAAGAGTAAAACAGTGAATACCTTGCCCAAAGAGGATTTTTCCTTTTTTATTGAGCCGTTTTTCATCCGAATGCTTAACTAGGACACACGACGCCATTGAAAAAGCTCGTTACTTCGTTTTAACACTTAAATGAGATTACGCTGGTCTGAGTAAATTTTCAAAGATAAAAATAATAAGCTAAAATGACACGGGCTTTGTGGGCCTTCGCTTGGGAAATTGGCTCGCTAAACTCAATAACGTTTTTGTCGGATATGCGATGAGGCGCTCATTTTGCCCCTCATTCTAGGAGCCCCTAAGGACATTTAAAAGGGGACAAACATGACGTTTGTGTATGTTAAAGTAAATTATTAAGTTATATTATACCAATGTTACAATATTCTAGATCCTCTTCCAATTCAAACTCTAAAACCTGTCGACCATCACAACATTGGTTATGTTTGTGTGTGAAGTGCTCGAAGACACAACCCTACTATTCTGCTGATGTTAGAAATGATAAAGTATATATTGTTTTTTTTTAATTTCTATGATGAATAGCATAAAAATACTTACTATGTCATAAAAGAATGGTTCTGTTGTGTTGGGTTTACGGGGGGGACCGCTTTCGAAGATACACGACAAAATGAGATGTCTTGCTTTTTTTAAATGAATAGCATCCAACAAAATAACGATTTTATGTTTGGCCCATAGCCCTTGTGACCTATTAAATGAAGGTCTGTCTACCTTTATACGTAATTCAGGCGCCCGTTGTTCACGACCGGTGATTTAAACGTGATATATCCATGATACAAGAGAAAGTCGACTATTTATTTGTGACCAGAAGCTCCCACGTTAATTCTTAATGGAGGATGGAGGATCTCTGGACGATCACTCGTATTTATTAACCCCTTAAAAACGTCCAGTATATGAGTATAATGATAGTCAAAGTTCATTAATTTCGTCAATATTTCCTTTATTTATTTTGTAAAAACATTCGACAATACTTTATTGTATAGACAAATGGTGCTTAACACGTTTACAGACTTCATATGTGTATAACGTTTTGTGATGGCGGCTTTTGAAAGACTAACGGACTTCCAACTCAGATAACGAAAAAGTTTATCAATGAAGGAAAGTGTGTTTTGATTAAAAATCTGCAAACACGCAATGGGCCATTCTAAAATCACCGATTCATTAAATGTACATCAAAGCATTATATCAGCTCCATCTGATGACAAGTAAGGAAGGTAATCATCCAGCATCAGCTAAGCGTACACAAATAACAGGTGACTGGAGTGGCCGGCATCTCCTCAGCAGCGCTGTGATTAGCATCTGACGCCGCAGCATGGTAGATGAAAGTCAGTAGATTAGTCCCAACTGTAAAAGGCCTGTTTTATTGAGTACACAAGAAAACAAACGAGCGGTCTATTTTTTGGTGACACCCGACGCCCACAAATATCAACACAGCCAGAATATAGGCAGACTTTCTTTTTGTCTTTATTCTGGGCCATATATATGACTCACGAAGCGCACAAAAAAAGCGCAAAAAATATGGGCTGTGCCGCGGCCGGCTCGATTCGCAGCACTACCTGTTGAAAATACTTATGATGACGTGGACAAATACCAAGCACTTCAAGTACTGAAGCTGGCACGAGTGTGTGTATAATTTTATTTAAATAGAATAATAAAATATTATATGCATAATCTATTTACATGTTAACTTCGTATACATCTTTCCCATAAAATATACAATCTGCAACTGTATCATATTTCAAATTCTTTAGAATTTCGCGATTGAAGGGAGGAATTTGAAAAAAAAAAGGGATGACATTTTCTTTGTTATATTATACGACTATATAGATATTAAATTACAAAGATAATGCTCCCATAATCCATTTCTCTAGGAAGGCTCTAGGCTGTATACTGACCAGCTACGACGACTATGCGGACTATATTACTGTCGTAAAAAATTATATTCTGTGAATTTTGCCTAAACGTTTGTATGTAGAATATTTTGGTATAATGTATTATGGAGGCAATTTGAAAGCAAGTGGGTACATTAGTTGGTTTATAAATATTTAAATAACAATGGGTCGCAGGCCGCAGTGAGGCTGCGTGTTTTGTAAAGCAGTCACGTAGCCCGCGTTGACCGCTCGGAGCCTTGACTCTTGTTGGCAATGTCAAGCAAATGGCGAAGGGTTGACTCAGCGTGGAAATGCCTTTGGTGTCAGAAGCCTTTGTTGCCTCTCATATGCCACAACACACGCAAGCACAGAATATGTTGTTTGTATTTAACTCTTTTGGTGACGTACTGTTAAGCGTCACTTCACTGTTTGATATTCGTGGTTTTTTTTTCTTAACTTTATATATTATCGTATATGCCTTAATTTTTTATGCTCTACATGTTGTGAAGAACTCACGTCAGTATATAGTCTCGGCTTAGATATAAATTAGGTGTTGTAAAATTCGGTTAAGTAATAGCCAAAGAATAATTATTCTATCATAAATCATAATAATATTCTCTTCCTGTTGGAACGCGTCGTGAAAACTAAAGTTATTGCTAGAGTCTTATATTTTTAAAAATAAAAGTCAGCTATGACCAAGAAATTTTAAATTCAGATTGATCCCGTACGGGATTGGCAATTCCATTTTAGATATAACAATAACTTGAATTATTTATGCCATCTTATTGGTATACACATTGAAAGTTACTAAAAGCACTACATCTCATGAAGCACAAGCTACTTTTTAGTATGTTTGGCTCTTACTTTGACTAATCGCACTAACATTATACGTAACTTGAGCAAATGCCTTCTGTGTTGATATTACAATTTCAATTGTCTTATTATTTTTCCCAACCTCCCTTCTTTATCCCGGTCTAGAGTAGAGGGAGGGTTGCTCCGACCCTATGCCGCCTACACTATTAGCTCGTAATTAATTCCTGCACCAAATTTATTAGGGTCGGATTTATTCCCGAGCGCCTATCAAACAGGCTTACCTAATGGTACAGGCGTTTAAATGTGACAGATTTATAATTAATAATTGGTTTTAATGAGAATTGAAATGTAATTTATTGTTGTTAAGGCGTGAAACCTTAAAAAAATTGAATTACATGTTCAACAATAATGATATCATCAGATATCAATGTGTGAGGTACTGTTACGGTTTAAATTTTATAAATATTAGCCTATATAGTGAATTAACTTTACGAGGAGAAATATTGCCGCATTGCACAATCACGATTGAGCAGGTACCTCTCGTTCACGAGTGACGGAATAGCTCAAAATGACTGCTATACTGTTGCGTTTTGTGCGGTTTGAGTTTCAGTTACATAATCCATTAGGTGCGAGTCACAGTAAACAACGTCCAAACATACATGTATTTTAATTAGATATTAATTTATTTAAATAAGAAATGTGTTTATATAAAATATTATTGCCACTCAATGTTATCATATCCGTTCCTATAAAGCATTTGACATTAAATATACGCATGCTAAAAATGGATTAGATATTATAATCCGTAATTTATTACGTATATGACATAAATCTACTCTCGCATATTTTTAGCTACTTATCATTCTAATGTGCCCTGTCGAATTTCACAGCGATTAGTAGGAATAATAAATTTAATCTTTTGGCTAGACAGCGCTATAAAAATGACTTATTTATTGAGCCTGATATTATTTGTTATATAGCTTTATGGTCCCGTACATGGAGCCCTGTGTCTACTTCAAAAGAAATTATATAAGCCCCGCAATATAATAAAAAACATGTGTAAAATCGTATGAAACAGTAACGCTGAGCCTAACGCTTTACCGCGCTTATGTCTGTTGTGACATGCGAATCATGTTCCTTCTTAAGTAGCAAACCCCAGTCTCGAGTTGGAGCAGGCAGTTCTTTAAAAATGAACGACTGGTTGCAGTCCGCCTTGTGGAATCTGATCTATACTTATACTACAAATCTGGAAGAGCTTGTCCGTTTGTGTGACCGCGCTAATCTCAAGAACTACTGGCCGTAAATGAAAAATTATTATTGTGTTGAATACATCCATTGTTATGCAGATACATAACCGCAGGCTGATAAGCCATTTATAAGCGCTTGTAGTGACGACTTCTCTTTAACCCCCTACTGTGTAAAAGAATCCATTTAAGTGTCATTATGACTTAAATTACTTGGAACACCAAAATTACATTCTAATTCTCATTAATTGTCTACAGAAGGTCGACCCTGAGCTGATCTTCACGAAACAAGAGAAGATCGGCAAGGGTTCCTTTGGCGAGGTTTTCAAAGGAGTCGACAACAGAACTCAACAAGTGGTCGCCATCAAGATAATCGATTTAGAAGAAGCCGAAGATGAAATTGAGGATATACAACAAGAAATTATGGTGCTGTCACAGTGTGATAGCCCGTATGTCACCAAATATTATGGATCATACTTAAAGGTGAGTTGTTTGATAAATAAACTGATTTAGAAACATCTGGATTTGTAGATAAGCTCTTATAAATGATAGAATCAACGTGGAAGCTTTCCTCACCATAAAACGTAAAATTGTGAAACGGATCTGTCATTCGCGAAGCAACCAGGTTAGGCAGAACTCCATCTCTTTTACATTATCGTCAAAACCTGTAGACTGCTTTTGGGCTTTAATAAATAATGTTGGATAAATGCGACTGGAAAGAAGTAAAGCGATCATCAATCACTGTCTTCCCTTCTTTGTTGCTGAAAGTTTTTTCAGTGACACTGTGCACCCTTTACTTTGCTAAGTGACATACTTCGAAGTGTATTTAACAAATAATTGTCAATGGGTTCAGACGGCTAATAACTCTTCGTTGGAATTCTTATAACAAGAACGCTGTTCAAATGTGTTTTGTTAATAGGCTATCTACTTAAACCCTAAACAAATTCTGCCATCGTTTTAATGTTGTCTATGTAGATCATATAAGGTTGTCGTAATAATGGATTTTAATGTGTGTCTTAAACGTTTTAACAAATACAGACCAACAGACCTTTTTGATCGTTAGGTGATCTATACGTTTATAGACTGAGAGGAGTGGCAACTCTTCCCATAAAGCTAATATAGTCGATTGAATGTATTTGTCACTTCTTGACGGAAATTCATCATCAGGTAACTGTTTACCTTTTTTTTTAGTTTCGACTTATCATCAGGTAAACACCTGTGTGTTGGTAAGTCCTAAATAGATACCTGATGATAGGTCGAAAACGGTAATAAATGTAAATAGAAAAATAAATTCTATGTGGAAAAAAGTATATAAAGTTTATTTATTTATTCAAGTGTCATAAAGTTAATGTCATTCCTTAATGGATCGTGAGGTACAAAGATGGTATTTTCCATCGTTGTATTTATCATCCGAGGTCTAAATGGTCTGGAATCTAGATAATCAATCATAAAAATAGATCAATTTTTGCCAAAATATCACGAAGAATAATATAAGAAAACTTTAGTAATAATAAATAAAACAGACTTTATTGCACACACCAGTTGAATTTGCTTATAAGGTAATTAATTTTATATAAATGTACAATTGGGCGACCTTATCGCTTTAAAGCGATATCTTCCAGCATGTGAAATATATTATGTTCCTTGAAGACGGGGGCTTGCTTAATAAATAAAAACTAAAAACATTTAAAACTTATAAATAAAATAATAATAGTAAGAAATTAAAAAATGCATAATGTCATATGTTTGATAAATGAAGTTTTCTCTAGAAAAAGAAGATGAAGGAGAATAATAGAAAAAAATAATAATTTAAAGTAGTGACAGCTTACAGAACTTAATTAATATGAATCCTTGGACAAAAATTATAATTCTAAGTAAATGATCTATGACAAGTTTCCAGTTATATATATGTTAGTACTTGGAACTTGCGTTTACTTATTTGGTAAAGAATTCCATAGCCTGATAGATCTTGCAGTAAACGAGTTATTATAAAATTTTGTTATTTGTGTGGGAACAATTAATTTATTATTGAAACGGGAATTTCGTACCTCTTGTGAAAAGGTAAATAGCTCTTAGTTAAGTGTTTTGGTGTCTTCGGATCAAAGAGCACAATGTGGAGTAAATGATCATTCCTGCGAAGTTGGATTGGGAGCCATTTGAGCCACGCTCGGTATTCAGAGACATGATCAAACTTACGCAGACCGAACATGAACCTAATGTAAAAGTTTTGAATGCGTTCAAGCCTGCCCAGCTGTTCATCTGCCAAGTTAGTATAACTCACATCGGCATAATAATTAATAGGGAGGAGCAGAGTCAGTACAAGTGCAGTCCTGGTGGATAAGGGCAGAAAATTTCTTAAACGTCTTAATGAAGCTGATGTAAAATAGACCTTCTTGCATACGGCATTAATTTGATGTGACCATGAAAGAGTATTATCAATTGTTATACCTAAATTTTTTACTTTGTCACTATACTTTATATGTACACCCTCTAAAATAATAGGGGGAATTGTTTCAATGTCAATTCTTTTTAAGATACCCTGGCTACCAATAATAATAGCTTGAGTTTTGTTCGGATAAAGTTTCAAGTCATGCTCATGAGACCACTTTGATATTGCTATAACATCTTGATTAATATGACATATGGCAGTGTAAAGGTCATGTACACTAGATTGAAAATAAATTTGCAAATCATCTGCATACATATGATAGAGTGAGCAGTAGTTGTGGAATTAATAAATATAGCAAAAAGCAAAGGTGAGAGTACACCACCTTGCGGAACGCCTGTGGTAGTATATCACCAATCAGAGTGAGTATCATTTATTTTAGTACATTGCCGGCGGCCATTTAGACAGCTGTGAAACCACTCCATTGCTGGGGGAGATATATTAATAGATTTTAAGGAGCATATCAATAAATCTAAATCTACCGTATTGAATGCATTACTAATATCTAATAAAGTGAAAATGGTAAGCTTTTTATTGTCCATTCCGAGACGAATGTCTTCTGTGATTTTAGTCAATGCAGTCGATGTACTGTGTCCTGATCTGAAACCAGACTGAAAGGGGTTAGGGAGATCACTTTTCGCAAGATAAAGATTCAATTGCTGGTATGCTAACTTTTCAAAAACTTTGGAGAAAAAGGGTAGGAGAGACAGATATTGGTCGATTTTCTGAGGAAAATGAAGGCTTAGATTTTTTAGGGTACGGCATAATTCCTTCCTTCCATATCTCAGGAAAAATACTGGTAGAAAAAGAGTAGTTTCAAATATGTGTAATGATTAGATCAAGGAAAAAGAAGGATTACCATATTTTTATTAATACAGTCATTTCCAATGGCATTTGATGAGATGGAAAGAACTGCCTCCTTTACTTCATGCTCATCAAAGCAATTGAAAAAGAATTTGTCAGAAGAGGGTGTTGGTGAAGATGTTTTTTAAGGTTTGGAGTTTTGTAACGCTATCAAAATTACAAGAACTGGAGGAGAAACGTTGGTAAAGATATTTAACTTCTTCTAAATGGAGGGAGCCTGAAGGCTTGGACTTCCCGAATCCTTCAGAAATTTCCACACTTTATTCGGGTCCTCATTTTCAACAGATTTATGTATGTATGTGGCGTCTTTGAGCATCACGACATAATGTGTTACAACGATTCCGAATTGTTTTATATTGCTGTTTAAAAATTTCAGTATTGTTTAATTTTAATTTGGCTACATTTTTCTTCCTGATCATGTCTTTTATCCCATCTGTTAACTTAGGAGTAGGTAGATGCTTTATTCTTATGGGGCGGACTGAGTCATGTTTGTTATATAAGTTAATAAGTTGTTTATTAAATCTATTTAATTTTTACATCGACAGAGCTTGCTCCAATCAAATCAGACCATTGAATATTCTGAGCATCTTGCAATAAAAGGTCAATATACATTTTCTTGAAGCTACGCTGCATCATACTCTTGGGTTCAATTTTGGGTGGCCTCAATACATATGAAAGGTATATAATATCGTGATATGAGAAAGCATGTTTTGAATATTATCCATGGTTTTGAACCAAATTAATAGATGAAATAATCATCAGATTAAGAAGAGAAGGTGTGCAGCCAGGAACTGTATGAGTAGCGTTAAGCGGGGTGATATATGTAAATTATATGAGAAAATAATTGAAGACAATTTCCGTGATCTAGAATATTTTTTTAATAAACAAGTATTGAAATCGCCCATTAAAATTGTAAAAGGATGTAAATTATTAAACTGTTCCAACGTAGCTTCAAATGAAGAAAAATAATCGACTTGAACAGATGGACTATAAAAAGTAGTAATGTTGGTAGTCATATTACCTAGTTATAGACAGTGTTATGGACCATATTGTTACCTCGAAGTGACCTTTGGTTATCGTATAATCATCATCATTGCGCATACAACGTTCTACTTTCGTTCCGTGACATTTGCGTTATCTTCGTAACGAAACGTTCACCTATGGCAATTGCGTGCACCTAGAGTAACGTACCGTCACGACGACGTATTGTAATACGCAAATGACGTAGCGCGAATTTAGCAATAGTACGATAAAATAGCATTTAACATCACCAACAACAGGTTGCCATTCACCTTTGAACATCGCCACTTGAAATGAATTTCAAGATTTAATTACCTATTTCTATTTCGTTTAACGTGACCTAGCTACTGCCCACTGCTACAGAAATCGACCAAGTGTGGTTTATTTATTTCTGTACAATTATAGGCAATAAATAACTAATAAGCTTATCTTAAAAAAGCAAGCGCAGTTCGTCTTCGGCAACTAGATGCTCGATTAAGTGAATCTTATATGTCCTAAGTATTTAGGTTCTGGAGGTTTTCTTGTTGATTATTATACTATTTTTTTTTCTATTATCCTTTATTGGCATTTATTTGGAGAAGTCATATAACACATCTTCTAAATTTTCAAATACAATACGTTTCTTTAACTTTTGATATTTATTGAATGCTTGAAGCGTTACTTATATCAAATGGTGTGCTGCTTTGTGATTCATGTGGTCTTTTTCGTGGGGTTTTCATTAACAATGCACCCGATGGTATATGTGATCCCCCTTTCAAATGACGACGCAATGGTATGCCGCCAGGGCGGCCAGTGTCTACTATGAATGTTTGAGCGAACCAAATTTGAATTTCTATATTAATTTTGGGATCCCTTTCAGTGATTACACATTGTTAGTTTATTATTTTTAGGGAGGCATTGATGTTCTTAGGTAAATAATCATTTGCTTTTAATGTCTAGGTTGGTTTATGTAGTATGCGATAGCATATATACGACGATTTCGGTTTCTATGGTAACTAGCCTCTTCTTTCGGAAGTTATGTTCATCTGTAGTTTTAATTATAATAGGTTACATTATGACAATGAAAGATGCGTACATATTATACATTGGTATTTCAGTGGCTAATGGTTCAACAAGCAATCGTGAAGTTATAACTGAATGAAAACTGCGGACTTGACTTGACGGAATTTTGCAGCGTATGGTCCCGCAGGTAGATCTCCCAATCGTTTGTCAAATTCAATATTTTATTTTCAAAATCCTATTTCTTTATATTGATGTCTTAAGACTTAAGTTTTCTATTTCTTTATTTATATTTTTGTTTTACTATAACGTTGCGGGGGCTTGAGCATCTATATGTTTGTTGATGCTAGTTCTATTGATACCTAATTTAAGATTTTATGTATAATTGAAAACAAAGTTATATTTTAAATGTAGATAATTATTTTAAAAATAAAATGTGCAAAGATATTGAAGTGGCCTCTGCCCAACAATGGGACACGGTAGACTAGTAATAATAATAAGAAAAGTAAATCAACAAGGTTAGGTTAGTTTTGTCGCCATGATGACTACCGTGATGTTAGCTATTGTTAATAAAAAGGGATTTATGCGACATGTTAAATTTACGAGAAGGAATGGAACACGCATATAACGCTTTGATATGTTGCATTTCTCGCCTTATAATTCGCTTCGAATGCATGCCATTACAATCGTGACACACTTTCGAATGCCGCTGTAAAGCGTGTATTGCAGAATATCATTATTTGCACACCGGCTTGCTCTTATTTCAACTATATTTAAAAAAAATGTCACTTTACTAAGATGCTTGCAGAAACCTAACCTTTTTCTTTGAAATTTTTTGCTTGACGTATTTTTTTTGTACTAGAAATTTATATAACATCAAATAATCTCCCGCTGTTATTAGTGCATCCTGGACGGTATTTAACAATAAATAATATTACCTTTTTACTAGGAGAATAATGTCATAAGCACTTATTGACTTTGCTCTGTGGTTATTGGAGACGCCATTAGCCCATTTGGGACTGTAGTCTGTAAATAACATGTTGTGATTGATCGAGATTAACGGACTTTTACCAACCTTCGAGCACTTTATTAGTATTCAGTTTATATTTTATAACTTGAAATCCTTTATAAATTCACAATGGGAAACAGTCTTGTCACGGCCCTTACTCAAATCCATAAAAATATATCACTTTTTATTATTATTCGCAATGTGGGTACAGTAATTGATTTACCTAATTTATAAAAAAAAAAACACTTTTTGAAACAATTTTGATAATAATGTCAACTATCTCTAATAAACTACCTAGACTTGCCATAAATATTGTAACAAAGAAAAAATATTATAATTTATATTGCAAATAACATTTATTAGGTTTTACAGTGTGTTAGTTTAGTACACAAATATAAAATAATTGAAAATGTAAAAATCTTATTCGAAGTGGTCTCCATTGGTTCCAAAACGATCCTTTAACCGTTAAGGTCAGTTATAAATAGAGGCAAGCACTCTTTCCATGGGGAAATTCTTCACCGCCAATCGTATGGATTGTTTTAGGGACTCCAAATTATCAAGGTTTTCAGCGGATTAAGGTCGGGATGATGATGAGTGTTGGGTCTTTATCTCTGTTAAACTTCGGAACGTTCGTTTTATCAAGCTTGGGTGGAGCGAATTTTATGATCTGGTTATTAACGGGCTTAACTACCTTTTCGAGAAATATATTTTGATACACTTGTGCCGATGTTTTGATAACTTTTTGTTGTTAGGTGCCGTTAAAATCATACAAATGTAAACAATTAGATTTAAATATACAAAATTAACTTCCATATTACATCATCTTATATTAAATGTTATAATAATTAAAACTTCAAGAATTACGAAAATGCAACAAAACACAAAGTGTTAATAATAAGTTTCAGAATTAATAAATAAATCGGAATATTAAAATCTGGCGGTCCCGTCACAAAAAACTCATTAACAAAATAAAAATTCTTAGACAAAAGCAGACCGGTCAGGTTATTTTTAAATTTATTAATATTTTCTATCAATTTAATATTAGTAGATAATTTATTATATATTTTGAGACACATGCCTAAATTGCTTTTACTTTAAAGAGCGGTTGTATGAGTTTATATACAAGTATTATAATGATGTAGGCGACTCATATGTGTTTTAAATAGGTTGGGATTTCTCTTTACAAACATACACATTTCAAAAATATAAAGTGATGGCAGTGTCATTCATCTAAAGTTATGATAATACGGTTTGCAACTGTCAATTACTTTAATTTGGAAAATAGTTCTAATGCATTCTTTGGACTCTAAATACTAGTTCTCTGTCTGGGGAGTTTCCCAAAAATATCAAACTCTAGCGCAAAGTCGAAGATACGCAGTCAAGATATGCAGATATAACTGTTTCCAGGCCAGTTACCTTCCTTAAATTTTATTCAGCATATTCATATTTATTGATCTTTTTTTATTACATGATCAGTATGGGCTCGCCATGTTAATTTTTGATCCAAGTAGAGCCCTAAAAACTTTATTTTATTCGCTACCACAATCTTATTATTATTATATTGTATGTCAACTTGAGGTTGCAAAATTCTTTGTGAAAAATGTGCCAGAAATGGGTTATCTCACTTTATATCAAAATATGACTGTTCAATGCAATCTGCAAATAATGTCATGGGGAATTCGGTTGTGTGAGGCATATCATTTATATAAATAGGAAATAGTAATGGACCAAGAATACTCCCTTGTAGTACACCGATTGATTTCAGTTTGTGTGCGTGGGCAGATACTTCTGATACAAGTCATCTGTTCCTTATTACTGAGGTTGGATTTTATTAAATTAAGACTTTCATTCCGTACCCCATACCGGTCTAATTTAATAATTAGTACATTATGATTGACAAGGTCAAACGCTTTGGTCATATCCATGAATAATGCAGCCACCGGTATTTTCTTATCCACGTTGCTAATAACATTTTGTAAAATTTTAAATATAGCTAGAGTTATATTTTTCGCCTTTCGAAAACCATATTGTTCTACAGCTAAGATACTCATTCTTACATTCGAAAAACGAATAAAGGCTATTTATTATGTATTATTTTATTCAATTATTTTTTTTAGTATGATTATCAAGGCGATATAATTTTTTAAGTTTGATCTGTCGTCTTTTTTTGGATAGAGGTATATATTACGGTTATCTTTAACTTATCGGGGAAAGTACATTGCTCGTAGCACATATTTGTATTGTAAGATAATGTAGGAGAAATTTCAATAGCAACATGTTTATATTTTTTGTTACTATATCATCATAACCAACACTATTCGTATTTTTCAGATTCATTATAATTTTAAAAATATCTAAAGGTGTATCTAAAAATTGTACCTGATATAAATATCGAATTTTGTAAATTATTTATAGGTTTTACCTTACTATTATTTGTTACACATTTTTTTATCTATCCGTATTTATATTACTATTATTTGTATTATTATCATTTATATGATTATCATTTATTTTTGTAACATTATAATCATTTTTAAATTATTATTATGACTAGTAATTTTATTCTTACCAATATAAATGGAATTAACGGAAGATTGTAAATGTTGGTAATTTGTATGGATCACTAACAACTTTATTTTGGTAGTTTATTTCACAAATATTCTCGGGGGATTTACTTTAGATATTTTTATTATTTCCCATGTTTCTTTCATTTTATGGCGGTCATTTTTATGTAATTATTATTTCTTCTTCTTCTTCTTTTCAAATACCTTTTTAAATTTATGGTAATTTTCAATACTGCGTTGACGTTTTAGTTGCCACAACAAGTCTCGTTTCCGTCTGCAACATAGTCTAATACTTTTGGTTATCTAATTTATACCTTCGTTACAGATATTTAGGTTTATTTATGGGAAAGCAAAGATCATAAAAAACCTAAATAAATCATAAAACTCATTAAAAACGTCATTGGCATCTGTGCAGCTGTACACACTATTAATAGCTGTACACACTATTAATAGCTGTACACATTTTAATATCGCAATATACAATGTATTGGCGCCAAAGTGAGAAAACAATGAATAATCGTATACAAATGACGGTTTCCAAATTCAAACCTTTTTAATTGTAATAGTATTTATGGCCAGGCTGAAGTATGCCTAAACATCCTATTCACTTGCATAGAGTACACTTTTTTCCTTAAGGTTTAGAATGGTGGCCAAGTGGTACAAAGAGCCTCCACAGGCTCGCGCCATGCCTTGTGCACAGCGTCTGCCCAGCGGATCACTTCTACTTTTTAATCAATATAATAACAATTAAATTAACAAAACAAATGCTTACATATTATTATTACCACAAGGAATACGAATATTGGAAAATAACGCGTTGTGTTATTGTAGATCGATAAAACTTTTTACATTTACCTTGAACTGCTAGTTGTTTTAGTTATGGCGCTGTGCCTTGAAATATTATTGAACCGCCGATAACATAATAATGGTTTTTAAAACACGTTTAACATTATTTAAATAATTAGTCATTGAATTATAACTAACGGTATTAATAAACAAGTTGTTGTGAAATAAGTTTGCATCTATGATTGATTGAATCTTATTTATCACATTGATCCCGTTCGATGTTGTATTTTCAACCAGTCTACTTTAAGAGTTGGTAATTTTGATCAACCCCATTAAAAGTTAAACATAAGGTGGTTATTAAGTTGTTGCGTTCTCTGGGATACGACCGCGTTCTCGATGTGAAGCTATTACAACGGTGTTAATAATATCGACGCGATAACAAACAAACACTCGCCTGTTTGTTTGTCCGCATATCCGCATTGGGAGCGTTTGCAACTATCCACTTGTCGCGGTAATTGCGATTTGTTACCCGGTGAAAGTTAAATAATGCCGCATTCGTGTCATCAATCATAGCCTATTAATAGGCAACGTGTATTAGAGTCACTATTATATAGGGTGTTGGAGCTGACACACATTGGTTTATTAATCTTGAAGTTTTTGAAGTTCTTGAGTCATAAGTTGTATAGTTGTTTACGATAAAGTGCAGTATGTGTACTTGTGAAAATAGGAGTGGCATTTTTATAGACTTGACTTCGAAAGGCGTTTGGAAATTGGCGCACATTCAGATATTGGCTATTGTACCGGCTATACTGTGGTGTGGTATCCGATAGTGTCAATATACAACGGTTTTAAAAAGCAGTCGTACCGGTAGGAATGTGTATACCGCTTAAGGCTCATTCGACCAAAACATGTTAGAAAGGAAATATTTGTAAACTATTTATAATTTGGACGTTTCTTCGATTAATTAGAAGATAGCTGCCCATTCCTAACCGTCTCTGGTCGCTCCACTCCAAATAAGTAAATATTTGTCACGTCATCAAGATATTTTTATTTTTATAAATTTTTATTTTAATGATATTTTTGCATTGCAAATTAATTTCGATTTTCTAAAAAATAATGATATTTCGATTGCTTTTAAGCAAATCTTAGCTTGTCTGTAGGAAGAATGCAACGAAATAATTAACTTTGACTCTGTTTTATGTCTGAAGAACTTGTTATAGCATCCGTAAAGCGAAGTAGTTTACCCTTTAATTTCATTGTGCGTAAGAGTACTTACCTACTTTACTTTTTCTTGCCTAGTGGTCTTCAGAATTGTTCAACCACGGATCATGATGGCCCAGGTTCAAGTCCCAAATAATATATTAGGAATTTTCAACTTCTGATAACAGTCTGAATCAGAGGTAGTTGAAGGTGTTTTACCTTCATGCCTCGGAGAGTACGTTATGCCATCGACCTTGCGCTTGATTTATCTCCAGTCGTGCCAGACTGTCGTCTCATCGGAATGGGCTAATGAAGTAATAGAGAATGCATTTGTATCTGAGCAAACACCTGTGCGCTATAGTCTGTCCTGCGTAGACGTACGGGATGTCTTTATCGAGATTGCCGCCGTAGCCGAAATTCCACAAGGAGGACATTACTCTACTTTATTGTGCCATCTTTTAAACAGACAAGTAAGTAGCTTAAGGCAATTGTTATACCTGCCCGAGGTGTGCACAAAATATGACAATTATAATAAAGGTCAAAGCCGAAAAGGTTACGCTAATGTGCTACGCTAACGTTTACAAAATGCCCCGTGTCTTAAGCGCGTTAGGGTTGCCTTGACCCCACCTGAACGCGCGTGTCAAGGCTCCCTGTATTGATGATTTCACACTCGCTTCAGTTTTATTGTCTCTTGACCAGATTGGAAATGGATTCCCGACCCTTACAGTAATAAATCCCTCCATTTATACCGATACCTAAACTGGCTGACGTTTGCCTATTGTAATTTGTATTTAGCTATTTAGAATTTAGTGCCACACTTGACTATATCATTGATTACACAGCGTCTATTTACATTACAATGTTTACTATTAAATATCACAGCCACTATTGGGATATTATAATGTTCTTGGTTATGATCCTCTCCAGGCGTATACTAATACAAACACGTTTGTGTTTGTGAAATTTACTCAGTGCGGGTTATCGCAGTCGGAACTAATTTCTGTTTGGAACGCTTACCTGGCTCATTAGCACGAGTTTCAAGATACAACATGATATTTCATCAACTTCAGGTCGCTAACAAAATAGTTATATTCATTATCCCAGTTTCCAATAGGAAAACTACTTTTGCCTTGTTGTCATCCTACCGTACATACTGCACGAAAGGAAACAGCACACCTATCACTTTGCGACAGTATCATTGTGAGCGAGAGGTCTCCCCGGTCGCGCTGGTCCCATTCGGCAGTAGAATGGCACTACCTTAACTAGGAGGAATAAAACATCAAGGGGTTTCAAATTTCTGATATTATATATTAGAGACCGCTTCACTGTAGCCATTTAGTTCTAAGGTCTTCTACTTACATAGTTCTTAGGTGCCCCTAAGAAATGTATGAGTGGTATTTCCATAAATTTTTGGATATCAAAGAGCTGACACATATGCAATGCTGCTTGCTTAAATAATTTTCCAAATTCTTCTAAACCCTTCTATAACGTCAACATAAAATATGGGGATATCCAAATTTTAGTAATAACTAATTTAATATACTAGCAGATTCCTATTTGCAGCTTCAGTGATATACCTCGGTATAAGCAACCAAGCCGCAAGGTGTTGAACCGAGCTAGTTTTTGTGTTTTGGAATTACATGCCATTTGGCACGCGACCAAATTCTGTGGGACCACTTGCCGTGCTATCGAAATTTCATATGAATCTGGTGACCTTATCTTAACTATGAACAATGGTTAATATATAGATAAACTCGTAAAGTAAGAAACACACTTATGATGTGTTTGTACAATAAACACAAAGTATTCACTGCGACGGGATATCGAAATTGTATTGCTGCTACATTGCATTTCGGACTGAGGCCACGGAGGTCTCTCGCTCTTGTCGGAGTAGTTTGTGAGTATCTGGGGGCCACTTGAGAATGGGGTCAACGCATCTGCATAACCGTGCGGATATTAATGCGCGTCGGTAGTACCAAACGGCAATTATTGCTCATTTTTCCTCTAGGCCATAAAATCACTCATTTCTGAACTGTTTTTTATTCCCTGTGTGCTTATCTTTTTATAAGTAACGAATATAAGAGTGGTCCTAATTCTATCAAACCGTAAAGCTGAATCCTTTCTTATTTTTATCAGTCGTCGAATAAGGACAAAAATAAACGACAAGGCGGTGTAAAGGTCCTGCACGTTACGGATTGTGTGTAACATGTGCGTCATTTTTAGCGTTTGGTTTAACTGCAATGCGGATCGGAGCGAAGGAGCAGGAAAAGGTAGCGGATTGAACCGGCTGCCAAATTTGTAGTCGGAACTGTTTGCATGTATAAATTTTAGTATGCTACGTACATTGATTGTAGGATAAATGTAACATTCTCAATAAACGCCTTCTATTCTATTCTATTCTAGTCTGTTCTATATAATGTATATTTATATATAAAGTTATCACGTTACGGCGTTCGTCCGGCTCAAAGCTATCATGTTAGCCGTTTGATGGACACCGTAACTATACACCGATTTTGATGGAATTTGGCCTAAGTGTGTGCGTAATTTTGTCCAACAAAAAAAATGTAAGCTTATTTTGATGAATACAAGTTAAAACTGTTTGAATAGCTAACTACAGCAACGTGCGGCCCATACTACTTTTTTTAGGAAGGCAATTATTTGCTAAACTGTTTAAGTAGATTTATGATCCTAAAATTTGTAAATTAGGTACATCAGCTTTATAGACGTTAATAAAGTCCAGCTGGGTAAAGACAGGACCATATGTCTGAGGGTCACCTACCCAGTGGACTGAAAATAAGTATTTGTAAAGCTATAATTTGAAATGTAATCCATGCATTAATCTGTCTCAGTTTCGACTTCTAGGAATGTTGAAACGTAAACTTGCATTTTTTAGTATTTTCAACATATCGCAGCGAGATATTAAAATGAAAAGTAGATAATAGCAATCCTAGAAGGCCGTTGTATATAGTGTGGCAATTGAAGCTCAATTAGCGCCGAACTTCTCTATTGAACCAAATAAAACCAATGTATTATTTTGCATATTATTGGCTATTATAAACACTAAAATAGTTACTAACTATTATGTTACAGTGCAATCGGAACTATTGCAATGACGTTTAATTAATGTAAAATGATGAAATCAAAGAAACAGTTGCATGTGTGTTATATCATTTCAAAATTTCATAATCGTTTATTTTCGCAATCATGTGTATTAACACAATAACCCGGTTTACATTGTGCAGGTGAGCCAGTAATGTTTGGAAGTGGAGGCTACATTGAACAACAATAACAACACTTGATTATGTGATTAATAAATCCATATATCTACCTCCTTTACAAAATCAAATGTACCTAGAAACATTGGATCTTTTTGTAAAGGAATAAGTTAAAAACCTAGGAAATGTTAACGAACATACTATAAAACAGTCTCCAAAAGCTGTATGTGGTCGTTTTTCTCAAAATTTTATTCTTCACGGCTGAAGGTTTTAATGTACATATAATTTGTTAAAGGTCCCCGCCATTCAAGGCCGAAGTTGTGGCGGATCCCTAGTGTATAAACTACAAAAGATTATCTGTTGTAGTTAGTCATTTTTAAAAAATACCTACCTTAAGGAAAAGAGAAAAGCCTTAGCAAAAACCACATCTATATCGATTTTTCACAATGATTGTTATATACGAAAATGTAGGGTAGCCCGCAGAGACTTTTTGATTTAACATTTTCTGAGTAGTGCAAGCGGGACAACATACGACGTAATGTGTTTTTAAAATAAGAAATATTCTTTTATTTCACGATATGATAATAGCTAATACGATGTTAAGCACAGCTCGTTTGCCAGAAAGTTTTCGCTTCCTGGTTCAAACTAACTGCATGACGATCACTAGCAGACAGTTTACTGAAAGCTCAATTTGCGCTTGGACCGTGACTTTCTGACGAACCTGTGGTCTCTCTATTCTCTGGTAATTTCCGCAAGTTGTGTGGGAATTGTTAAAACTTAGCAGGCTCAGTTAACTTAACAGAATTCAGAACAACAAGAGTCAAAAAGCGAATGGAACATAATAGGCCTTATTAGATTGTGAGAGTGAGGAAAGGGGAGCTGTCACCATAGCGGCAACTTTGACGTCTGATATAAAAATTGGCTCCCATTGCTGCAATTTGACTCCTGCATCCTACTTATAGTATTATTACTGCTTTGTGTAGTTTCAGAAAGACATACAGAGAGTAGTGAAGCTTTTTGTTGACCAACGAAACCTAACAAAATCAGACAGGCGCATAGAAGTAGTGCAGACGTGCTGAGCGCATAAAACGCGACAATCATTTCACGTCGATATTTTGTTACCGAGAGGTACCAATCCGGTCGGGTCGGTCCGGTTCGGCTGCAATGCCGCGAAAAATTATAAATTGTAAGTAATGGAAGATTACGCACCAAAACAAGCGTTACTTGTGTCGGTAGTAAAAATTCCGTACCATTGATTTAAATGTAATCTCTTTATCAGATATGATCTCGAGCGCGAAACGAGGCCATCTACACGTATCTCGAATGTGCGCGTACCAGAGATATTCCGAGATCTTTACTTTTGCATATCCGTACTCCGTTCATAAAGTTTATTGGCCAAGTATTTTGTGTTAGTAACATAAATTAAATGGAAATGCATTTACACTGAGTTGTTGGGCGTCTGAGGGATGTTCACTCCGGTCTGTCGCGAACTGACACAACTGTGCTGGTAACACCTCCACTTCATAACTGCCGTAACACTAAACTCTACCCAAATCCTCTGTGTGCTGTTAAAGAAGCGTTTACTTTAAAAAATACTACAACCCAGATCAAGACCAATAAATTATTTTTTTTTATTTCAACGTTAAATCGATTTTAAAGACGTCAAATACAGATATACTACTTAAAATACATTTAAGACTTCTAATAATTTTTAAATTTTGAGAAATTTATTAATTTGAATCAGATTCCGAGTGGTAGGGACTAAGAATATCACACACACAAAATTGTTTACGTCAATAGAAATAATCATAATATACACGACCTTTGTTTAAAATTACAGTTGCCCTTATCTAGTTTTAAGTAGTAGTACACAATTGTATTGATTAACTGTCAAATAATGTTCAATAATATATCATATATTATAATTAATGATTAACTGTTTAATTATATTTTCTCGTGAGTTTCCGCATGATTATTTTATTTACGCGTTGACGGTTGTTTTCTTGTGGCCGGTTAACGGGCGATGTTTCGTCGCTTGCGTAAGGCCCACAAATTAATTACCAGTAACGAGTAATCAACATGAAGGCGAAGCCAGTTTCGTAACATGTGATTGGATCATGTCGTGTATTGATTATGGTATTTTAAGTGGATGAATTGAGTTCCGTACAGAGGGAACATGACAACTTGGAAAGCTGACAAACTTAAGTACATCTTTGTACTCACAAATATTTGGCACAGATATATATATATATATATATATATCTATCTGTGTAAATATATATATATATATATATATACATACATTGTAATCTAGACTAACGTGAAATTCACTTTCTAACCCGATAAAATAAATGGGTGACTTTACTCTTCCATGTTAAGTTATCATGAGTTGTGTAAGTTTAATATTGTTGTCTTTCTTTTAGTGTTAACCTGTGTTATGTGTAGGTATATAGAATAATATTAAGTAGATGTCTATTGTGTAGATGTATGTTTTATAATACGATGTTTAACATACTTTCTAGTACGTGATGTTTCTCTTTTACATAATGCGACTAAATGTTGGCAACAAACGACAAAATACGTATAGGCAATACGTGACATATAAAGTGCTTACTTATTGAATGATGTGGTCAAATATCTTATAATAATGCCGAAGTGCCGAGATTATTTCTAAAAGTATTTTCTGTTAATATTATTCCGTTTTTGTTTATCAATCTTGTAGCCAAGTAATATTAAAAAATTCATTCAATGCATAATAAACTGTCGGTTCCAGTTTTCAGCACCCTACTAACAACTAAATTGATAGAAAAAAATTGTATTTTATAATTTTCGGAGCCTTTGCTGCACAAGGATCTAAAGTTTACCTTTTGTCTTCCAGGATCCACTTTAACGTGTAACCCGGTTACTCGCACTTGTGGGCGCGTTGCCCGATTTCTTTCTTCGACACAAGACTCGCTCTCTAGAACGCGTGCATTGTGTCACGTAACATGTTTTCTATCTTGACAGAACTACAGGATCCACGTGAATTGTTCTGAAAATCAGGCGACGAGGAAAATGCGGCATACTTTTTTCCTTTACGTTGGAGTTATTCGCATTTGCAACTGTTTATCAACGGATTATAGATAATTGGCACGAGATTGAAACGCTGTATTTGCTGATTACTCGAGCAAAGTCGTAGATTGTCTCAAAAGTTATTGATAAAGCCCTTATCGCATTTTAATTAAACTTCAGTGCTATAATTGTACATTTGCAATTTTGTATTCATGCAGTAAAGTACTGTCATGTAAATGTATGTAAATCTTTATTTTCTGCTATATTTGGTCTGATCATTGATGACATTTTGATAAAAAATATCACATTTTATACTGCATGTAAATCCACCACATGTTATCGTTATCCAAGTGCAAGCAAGTGAGCCTTCGATTCATTTTCATTATGTCTAAAACGTGACGAATTGTATTCTGACCATCGGTATCAAGCGATCTCCGGCCAGCCGTGTATATTGATTGTCTTGGCGTTTATTGTGAAAAGCCCAAGCCTTGTCGTGAACCGATAAACCGATGATGATCGAAAATATTTATCTTACAAAGTTCTTGTCTCATTTGAAATATTAATTTGAAACGAGATATGAATGTAAGAATAAGTTTGTAACTGAATTATACTTGCTTCATATTAACTTCAGCAACAATAACGTAAGATATAAGACATGACTTACACTCCACCTGCACTACATGTTCCCTGAATAACTTATATCGCACATCAGGCAACACACAACCCTCTCATCATTACAGGTGCCATAACGTATTCAGTGTTTAGGTGCTTTAAGTACCTTTATGTTCCCTACTGAGGGTAGTATCTTGTTGCTTAAATATATAATGGGACATTTCACTTCGCCGACGGGGAATCTTAAAAGTGTAAGTGACATGAAAATGCTCGAAGGCTGACACGCCTGAAAAAGGTTCTAGTTGGAAAGGAAAGTACTAAAAGATTTGGTTATTACTTGTAAATGAGAAAGTCCTATATGTCATGACCACCCCACGCGTTTTCGCGGACCGGACCACCCATTGCTGTGGCAATACAATATCGCGGCCATTAATCGATATAAAATATTGCCAATATTTTTATGTTGGACAAAGCTACAACGAAATTACCTGCAGATCGGTCCAGGAATTTGGGAAATCAGCGCACATGTGATTTTATATGTTAGATACTGTGTTACCCTAAGAGCTTTTTGAAATCTGTAAGAAGTTTTAGAGTTTATTATTTGCAATCATACGAAGTCAATATTTTCTCTAAATAACTTTAGTATGTACTTTACATAATCATTGCGTTAATATCTTATGTATTTCTATTTTGTCTTATTTAAGGTACTTTTAATTCGAAATGTTATTCCTTCATTAGTAAACAGTCACTAGGAACAAATTGTTAAGAATCGAATGACCCTGCAGATCATTTGTTGCGTTTGGTACGAACACTTTGTTAAGGTCAGGGACCTCGAAATTGAATACTCGTACACTGGGCCCAGACTCCCAGCTGCAGTACCTACTTAAAACAATTTTCTTTTGCTAACAAAAAAAGCGCCATTTTTTAAATTAAATATTCTCTGTAATAAAACGATTTTACTAATTACTTTTTCATATTATTTGATAAGAGTTTTTATCCGCGACGATGACGTGTAGATAATTGAAATATGTTTTAAAACGTTTTTATATATATGATTCAAAACCATGTGAATATGTATGATTGTAAATCGTTTTGATGTAAAACTGTTAAGGACACTACAACAGAGAAACCTGACAATGTGAAAGCAATTCAGATTTGGGGTTTCGGGATGACGTGCGTACGAATACGAGGGTGGATTGAAAAGTATTCGGCCTAACCAATAAAATAAACACATACTAAATCAGCATATTTTTATTATTGTATATAATTACCATTAAGTTCGATGCACTCTTGCCATCTCCCATTTAAGACCTTATAAAAAAAAAAAAGATTCTTCCTTAGAGTCAAAATACGCGTCTAAGTGCTGTTTTGAAGTCGTCGTTTGTCGACAATGTTTGATTAACCACCTAAGTGATTATTTAGATTAGAGAACAGAAAGAAGTCTGACGGTGCCAGATCAGGTGAATAAGGCGGATGCGGCAATAGTTCAAAGCCACAATTGTGGATTTCAGCCCTTGATTGCACAGACGTGTGAACACGGGTGTTATCTTGATGAAACAAGACCTTTCTTCTGATGTTCCTGGGCGGTTTTCTATTTCCTCTCGTAAACGACGTAGTAATCTGAGTTTACAGACTGGCCAGTCTATAAACTTTCATTTAAGATTATTAATCTCAATCACACCCTTCGAGTCCCAGAATACTGAAACCATTACCTTATTTGATTTTTGGTGAACCAAGTCTTTTCTACTGTTTGGATTGTTGTTTTGTTTCTGACCCAGAATAATGAACCCATGTTTCGTCCATTGTAACAAGCCGATTCAAAAAATAATCTGCATCGGCTTCAAATAGCTCCAAACACTCACGTCAATCGCGTCCTTTTTTGTTCAACTGAAAACAGTCGCGGAACCCACCTCGCAGACACATTGTGGAAATCCAAATCGTTGACTATGATGTTTTGAGTTCGTTTATACGAGATGTCTATAATGTCCACTATCTTTCTAATTTTCAATTTGCGGTCTCCCATGATTAAATCAAGTACTTTTTATATATTATCTCCAGTAGTAGGCTTCGAAGGCCTTCCAGAGCAGGGTTCATTTTTCAGTCTCTCTGACACGCTTCAGTTCTGCTATCCACTTTTGACGGATGAATAAGGCAGAGCAGAATCTCCTAAACTACTGACCATATCATCATGAATGGCTTTCGGTGATGGTCCCTTCTTATGGAGGTACTCAATGACGGCACGCTGTTCGATTTGCAGAAGCTATGTCCGATTGCTATAAAAAATATATAAAATCGCAACTAATTATCGCACGTGTTTCGAACTTCACACAATTAATTAGTCTGAAATGAGCTAAATGATGTGGGTAGATTTTTAGATCAGGTCATCCACCCAGGTATAATAGTGCGTAAAAAAAAACCTGGAAGTACTCTCTACGTTTACTACAAAACCTAATTCCATTAAATATTTAATTTCATATTTCCAGGCAAATGTGCCACTCGCATTTCAGAAAGATTATATATATATATATATATATAATATCGCAATTTTTTCGAATGTTTTGTGTAATGAACAAACCTAACTAACTGCCTTTCGCTACGAAATCATATTACCTTCAATAAATTTTGGTGAAATGTTTGCCGTTACAAAAATTTTATTTAGTGTTAGACCGTTTTTAAGATTAGCTATGTTGCAACAATTTCACCAATAGGTACATCTGCGCACTTTGCACGAGCACATCGAGGTATACTTTGCCACGAGATGATGGTTTCTGATTGCAGACACTCCAGTGCACATTTTCAATGATAGGGAATTATTACATACAATAATATGGTCCCGGTCCGAATTCTGAGTCTTGAGTTCGCTGGTTTTTATTACTAAATTTTATTACTAAGTTGTATCTGCACAGCTTTTGCCGATTACCGATTCTACTATACGCCACAAATTATGTTCGTGTTCAGAGAACAGATAAGAATGTTAACCGGAGGATAATGAAAACATAATTATTGTTGGTACTCATTCACAGATTTTTTTGGCATAGATAACAATCTGGAATAAAAATAAACATTAACATATTGGCTTGTAGTTTCTTACGGGTCACAGTTTTCTATTTAAATCGGCTAATGGAGGAACAGTGTGAAAGATCGTACAAGTTAGCGGTTGGCCGGTCGGTTACCTCAGCAGGTCGCATGGCGGCTAATCTTATTAGGGGACGTAGTGGCGGGGTTTCCTTAATAACTTAAACGCGCCACGGCCTTCAATTCCGGCCTCTCACTACCTGCCAAGTGGTGAATATAACAATGGACATAGATAACGGTATCTTAATTAAATTATATTGTGGATTACGTGTCAATCAGATGAAGCCCCAATTATGTCAGTGAGCTCAGGTGTCAATAATTGTATAACTTGACGTGATAATGTCTTGAAATCGTTAAGCAAGCTGCATGAACAAAAACGTATAATGACGTCATAGCGAAGTTCGGAGTCATAGTAATGTTCCGAGTGGGCGGAGCCCGCGAGCGAGAGAGCGTAACAAGTCGTCTGTTTCACTACATTAAATTCATTGACCGACAGGCGAACTAGAGTTTTTGCCATTAAACGATCTCTAGTCATCAACTAAAGTAACGTAACAATGCTAAACTTAAATAACTTAAAAAAGGCGAATTCTTTAACCGACGCTTTGCCATAATTCCAACAACGCCTAGTTTATTAATGTATACATAATTATATTATTTTTAACTTTTGTTCTCGATCCTTTAGATAAGTGTAGATCTATACTAATATTATAACGACGAAGAATTTAGTTTTGTTTGTTTGAATTGAATAAACTCTGGACCCATTTCTAAAATTATTTTACCATTATAATCCTACATTTTCTGTGATGAACATAAGCTGTATAACTTTTTCTGTGTGTGTGTGATAAAAACGTATAACAAAACCTTATTTAGCTGCATAAATCATTTACTATTCAGACTGACGTTCTTCTGTCAACAATTTAAGTGTTGTGTCAACTTTGTAACGTGTAATGTTTATGAAGCCTACATTAAAATTGTTATATTTTTGTAAATCAATGAATTTTTCCCATATTTCATGAAAAATCCGTGAGAAGCCGGACTGCTAGTTTAATATAATCTGATTACAAACTTTTTTTATTGTGCCATCTTTTACGCGAACGCAAGTGCTACGAGGGCCTGTCGACATTATAAAATATGTAGGGCCGCAGGACAAGAACGCTAAATCAAGGTAACAGGACCGTCCGTGATGATGAGCTTGATTTATTCACCGGCGTACGATACTTGATTGGAAGTAATGCTATAGGCTTTTATTACATAAACTCGATAACAAGGCTTCGTCATATTAACGCCGACAGCAGACCTGTGGCCGGTCATACCAGGTGTTAATTAATTGGTTTTGCGGCCAAGAGTATTCGTCTTCGATATGTTTAAAATAAGAGAGCCCTTGTTTTTAACATTTAAGAAATCGACAAACGCTCATTTTTTAAGGGCCAAAAAAGACGTGATATGAGCTGATGGGATCCAAAAGCCCATAAACAAGGCCAGAACTTGAGGCAGTAGAGACATTCCACATTGACTGGGGAGATACCTGTCGCACATGTGCGATGGAGGTAGTCCATACATAGTCTTGAAGTTTTGTGTAGTTTCTGAGCAACATACAGCACATATGCGAATATCAATAAACGTCGGTACCAAATGCCCCCACTTACATGTCCGTCCTATGTGCTATAAAAACGTGCGTTGACAGCATTTGCGAAATGAATAAGCACTTATCTAACTTGCTCACTTTTTACCTGTAAAGGGTTCTTATCCCACACTAGTAGAAGCCGCGTCCGCAGCTGTGGGTGTTGTTATCGTATGGATTTTATATTTTTGTCGTATATAGTTAAATAAAGTTTCTTTATTTGTTCCTTTATTACTTCCGGATGTGATTTAGTTTTATTGCCGAATTTTTACATAATTTTAAAATACTTATCCAAAGCAAGCTCAACAGAGAAAAAGTAGTACAAAAATATGCTATTAACTTATTTATTTATTGTTGACTTGCTAGAGGCGGTTTAATTATTTTGAAGTTATATTATATAGAGTGGTCTCGGGTTCGCACGTAAAATAGGCATTTTTTTACCGCCCAGCAGGCGGTTTGATTTAGAGAGGTCAACACCGTTATGCTTATTAATGGATTCATTGATTTGGCTTTGAACTTAAGTTCCATTTAAATAAGTTTATATATTGGGTACGTTGTAAAGTTTGTTACCATGCGCGTTGTACTATTAAATTGTCTCTACAGTACACTGTATCTAAGTACCAATACTTTAGAAATATGATAGTCGTGTTTTTATATGGTGTGTTCGAGATATTTCGTTTTCTCATCTATCAGACCACGTGTTTAGATCGCTGTCGAGAAACGTGAAATGCAATCATTTCGATTCTTACCTTATACTCGTATTTAATAATAAATTCCCCTAGCAGAACTTAGGCTAGGGCGGCCATCTCTGGACAGACCAACTGCATGGGACACATTATATTGCAAAAGTGTGTGCGCAGTTACGTGCGCACTCTCTAATTCCCTCATTGTCCTCTTTCGTTGGGACAGCAATCCGACACGACCGCAGAGAAATCTGGCTTAGGATCGATGGCTTCACGTGAGCTCTGAGGCACGCGATGTAACATTCGATAACTTTCTGCCTTCGGACTGTTATTAGAAATAGAAAAATCCTAATAAGACACTGCTCCAACCCGGGGTTGGAACTCGCGACCTCTCGACCGTGGTTGAACATGTACCACTGGACCACGAGGCAGGCATTCACTTGTATTGGGCACAACTATAAGAACAACGTCAGAGCGACATAAGAAGTCACCAACAGTAAATATTTTGTGTTGTTATTTTAACAAGTTTTTTTTTCATATCGGAATCTCCGTAACCACAAATCATACTTCGAATAATGTTAATAATGTTACGTGATTATAACGAGATGTTGGAATTCCCGTAAAGAAAATCGTCTGTAGATTTATGTAAAAGGCTTGGTATAGCATAAAGCTAGTTTATTAATAAAGTAATAAATTTGTAATGTTAATAGTAATTTATTACACTCCATAGAGCTACAAATTATATGTTCCAGCAGACGTGACTATTATTTTAATCCTCTTCAAACAAGTGTCTAGCTGCTCAGCGAAATTTACGGTCGTTGTGACTTGCGTCACGTGAAGGGTGTAGGTTCGTGTGCGACGGTTTTACGCAGTCTTTGATATCTGTGTTCTGCTAGATTGCGATTTTATACAAGTCTATTAGATGTTATGTTGGCTTCTCACTTGTTATAATCTAGATACATGTATGTAGACATAGTAGTAGAAGAGATTAGTAACATTGTTTTATAGTTATTTTTGTGTACAAGTAAAAAGTATTTTTTTTTCTTTTTGCTGTCAATCATAGGACAAGCCGCTATTGTTACTTTTACGGATTTTATCGCGGTTTATTAAATTATTTATGTAGCCCGACGTTTCAGGAGTTTTACAACAGCCGTGGTCACGGGTGGACTGTCCACCAGCTTTATTGTAATATCTAACATTCGCGTAAACTTAATACATCAATAAGCCGTTATTGTGTTTGCGAAATGTTCTACCTAAGAGTAAGATAATCGATATCTTAGAAAACGAAATATCTATCAAAAATTATACCACAATTACTTATCAAGCAATTCTTAAATACTTTTGGTATCAGTATCGGGAATGTTCTTAACCATTTTGGATTGGATTATATGTCGATAAGGATTTCCGTTGTTAGTTCATATTATACAAAGATACAGTCTTTTGAAAAATATTATAAATTAGATTTGCTATTGTTTATAGGCGATTGGGCAATATAATAGCTAAACGAATATGGCCCTCTAAAAATTGTCGATGTGTTCGGCGCTTTCATATCCTAATTTACATAAATAAACAATATCTTGCTAATGTTACGATACTGCTGCTTAGTTTTTTATTTATTTTAGAAATGCAATTATAGTTCCTCAAGGTTCTAAAAAATTGGTGCTTCTGAGTGTTGTGAAGTAAAGTGTTATACATTCATGAATAAACTCCCGTGTGAAAAGCACGCGAACCTTCACAGTGGAACATTGCCTTCCCAATGTGAATGTTATCGGTCGCAATTCGGTAAACTCATTGCTTTAAACGACATTGCAATAACACGGTGCGTTTGTGAAATTGGAGGTAACGGTACCGCGGGCCCGCGGGACGTGACCACGAGAGGACAGGTTTTTATCCTGCGACGACCTCGCTCGAGCCGCGGCCGTGCAGATGGACCGGCGCCGAGCGAGGCGCATGCGTCAGTGCGGACGATGATCTCACTGGCATTCTATTTATATGCGTATATTGTTGGGGTATTAAGTTATAGTCCTAACTATCGGATTGGCCGACTGTAAATATTCTTTTCTGAGTTTGTCTTTTCCATGATTGCATGGCTGACTGCGGACGCTAGTAATAGATATTCATAAACTAATTTACCATTTGTTCTGTGAAAATAATGGCTACCTATTTAAAATATCTCTATTGTCTATCGTAAATATAATAAATTAAAGGTCTATCTTACAGTAGGATTGAGGTTGTTCTATTTAATTGAACAACTTTAGATCATAAATTTAGACACTATGTACATCGACCGCAACCCGTTTTATACAATGTTTCTTTGTGTTGATCATTAGTCATTAAAGAATGGAGGATAATATCAAATTAACAGTCGCCAGTAGTGTATTCGACCAGCACTGGGAAACAATAAATGTAAGGGAGGTTACGGTAAGCTAGGATTCATAAATATATAATTGTTAAAATGTAACACTTCTGAAATTGCGTCGAAGTAGTACAGACATGTGATATATACACGGTCGTGTATTAATTCCACATTCACTAGCAGTCGGTAAGTGCCTGTCGGCACTCGGCGAGTGCGACTTGGATGTATAATCGACGTCCATCAATGCCACTATATTTGATCGGTGTGGGGGAACCTGTTCCTCGGCAACTCGAAGTAGTCTCACCTGTTGCATACTACTTTTTACAGCTACGACTGTTATTGTACGTCCACATTACTTCATGATTGAGAACCGGTTGTGGCGCGGCTCTTATTTATGTCTTTAAATACTTGCGGACGTAACGCTGTCGAAAGAGAATCGGCCCAGTGCCAGCCGGACTCGTATACAAGGGCTCAAAGGGCTGCTTACCAACTTCACTGAAGTAATGTAGTTTCTGGTTATCAACGGTAGATATTTTTAAAATATGTGGTGCAAACAAGCATTCGGAGCCTTTTGATAACTACTGACGCCCATAAACATTCGCATAAGTGTTATGCCGATGCGTTTTTCTTCATTCCTCCTCCCCTCCAATGGGCCACTGAGTGGCCACTCACAAACCGCGCGAATCGCGACACCGAAGTTGTCACTTTGCGGCGGTATCGTGTGAGCGAGAGGCAACTTCTCGTTCGTTCCAGCCCAATTCGCTTGCAATGCAGCATGGTACTACCTCTTACAAAGATTATTGTTGTAGACTGTAGTCAGGAGCAGCCGGTTCTTCCGGCTAATGATATATTACACAGAATAAATGAATGGCCGTTTGAATCAATAATTTTATTATTTTTTACTTATCAGGATAACAAACAAGGATACAGAAAAAATATCTTAATAGTACATTAGTGTACACTTCAGCACGTTTTCACGAATTAATCATCAACGGCTAGAGCTGAGCTGCAGTTGAGCCCACTGCCGGTGAATTATCCATAAATAAAGCTGTCTGTCAGTATGTGATCGATTTACTCAAAATCTACTATACGGACTTTCACGTGGTTTTCACCTATAAATAGAACGATTACCGAGGAAGGATTTAGTATAGTTTATTCGCAGGCGAATCCGGTGTGAATTGCCAGTTATTCATAAAACTACTCATTATTTAATGTATATTTTGGCAGAATAATTAAGTAAAATTTGCATACAAATGTAAATAATTTACCCGTGTCGTAACATATATAAGAGTCATGTGATACAATAATTATTTTAATCCTCTTACATACTTATTTGCGATTCACATCAAAACATAGATGCATATTTACCGATTTATTTTTATAATATATAGATATTTGTCCACTTTAACTTTGTAAGCATAAACTTCGGATATCCAATTGTTAGGTGTAACATATTAGTCTCGTATGTAGCTATTAAAATATCTTTATAATTTATGTCAATCTAGAACACATACATACAAGTTTACGTCGTTTGTCTTAGGAGGGATATTTCCATAGAATCAATGCAGATAGAGGGGGATGCTGTAGGCAGTAAGCAGTAATAAAGCTGCCGTCTTGTTCAATGGAGAAGGAAGACGTAAAACACCATCATATTATTATCATATTATTGCACGGAGCGAAATGAATGAGATGAGAAAGAGAGACAGAGAGTGATCTACATTTGCTGCCTCTTCCGACTTAGATGGCCGCGTTTTAGTCTGGCTTCCTTTCTATATCTGTGTTAGATCTAAGGATAATCAATGTAAACATACACACCATAAGGAAAATAATGTCACATATGTTCGTGATTTGTAGTAATACTTAATATCCGGTGAATAGATAAATGGAAAACACATAAAAAAATTCAAGAAGTCTGAATACAATAGTTACGATAAGGCGCGTAACACAGTTGTATATAATTCAGTAATACGCATAAAGCCAGCTACTTTGGAATTAGTATTTGATGCGGCTTCCCAAGACTGATAGGTCGCTTCTGCGGTCGATGTAGGAGCTAAGTGCTGTAGTACTCGTGTCTACACAATGGCCGCTCTCTCCGCTTTGTTCCGGATCATTGTTTGACTCGGTGAAGGTATATGTAAAAAATATGAACGATATCTTGCCCTCGGATTTTCAACTCCGTTCTACGTACCTAGCGAAACAAACATGGATTTTTATATGCCCACGTTTTTGATAGTGATATATTTTTCAATTTAGATCTTGAAGAAAATTGCAATATAAAATAAATCAATTGTAAATAGTGAAGAAAGGAATGTTTTATTTTAAGAGGTTACCTCTGCTTTCCGTTGATGGATTACAGCCGAATTACTCTAACAAAAATGTGTTCATCGCTAGTCATGTGACTTCGAAGTACTCGCATCCTCCATCCCCGAGATATGAAAAGTGCCAAATGACATATATCTTCATTACATTAGACACTCAGTAGACGGCGTATGCCAAAAGCCTATTATTATTATTAAGTTACACCTAATTAATCCAGATTGACTACAATCTGGTTTAATTACGTCTTAGTTTGAAGTCTGAAGTCTGAGTCGTGTTAGGAATTGCGGTGTTCTGGTTCAATGTGTGCATACTTTAGCAGCGTAACCGCGGAATGAGAGATGAGCCGGAGTACGTGGCCCGAATTATAAGGAACGTTTTAGCGAACGGAATGTTATTTAGACGATGACGACGACGATAATATTTGGTTTGCCGTTAAAAGCTTCTGCGTATTGCTCGGTTACTTGGTTACGTGTTCGTGCATACTGTTTGTTCGTAGTTAAAAGCTTCTGCGTATTGCTCGGTTACTTGGTTACGTGTTCGTGCATACTGTTTGTTCGTAGTTAAAAGCTTCTGCGTATTGCTCGGTTACTTGGTTATGTGTCCGTGCATACTGTTTGTTCGTAGTTAAAAGCTTCTGCGTATTGCTCGGTTACTTGGTTACGTGTTCGTGCATACTGTTTGTTCGTAGTTCTGGCTGAAATCTTTTCTATATATATATTTAAAATTACGGATTCTTGTTTCATACACGACAAATGTTACCAAAATGCCTAAGAGAAAAGGATGGCATGGCCGTGTAGCTTTTTTACTGCACTCTACGAGATTCTACTTTCTGCTATCCTACTTATATTATAAATGCGAACGTTTGTTTGTATGCTTGTTATACCTTAAACAAAAAAATGATGCCGATATACCCCGCATACCCCGCTAGAGAACTGGCGTGATGATGTGTTGTTTCTTTTCACCTGTACGGTCGTTTGACCTACAAAGGCGTCATTTGGGGAAAAAGGGAAATGGTTTACCTTAGGATAAATTTCACGCGGATCTTTTCGTACAGTACATTTTCGAGTGCCTACGGTGAAGGAAAACATCGCGAGGAAACCCAGATTCGTGTATTCGAATTCGATCCAATCTAGGATTGAGCCCAGTTTCCCATCTGAGTTGCAAAGGTGCAAAATCTGACCCTGTCGTCTTGTCTCTAGTTTAGGCAGCCGACGCCGATATCATCTTATATTGAGATGGTAGAGAGCTCGGAGGAAGAAGCAGATTTTGCGCGGATATTAACCGTGGGCGCACCCAGTATTATATCACAATTGAGTAAATTGCATATGCTTAACGGTGAACGAATTTTTAATTCCGTAACGCAGGAAGTTGCTCATTATATTTATTATATCTATAATGTACGATGATTGATTGGTTGTGTCTAACGTAGCGGATACCGCAAGGGCCCCGGATTCGTAACGATCAGTTGTGTTAGACCCATTGTAACAACCAATTGACAATGTCGACAACGTTTTAAATAACAACTATAAGATGCACCTGTGATCGAGTTATCGTCATAGTTGTAGATATAATTGACGTCGTAGTACTCCTGCACTACAATGCAGCCGAATTTGATGATCAACCATGGTTTTGATTTCTGTCAAAATTAATTAGTATCAAGCAAATTTTCCGTGACTAAATCCGAATTGAGGAGATGCCCGAAGATTATTGTCCTATAAAAAATTCAATTCGGGTAGCTAGCAGAGATATTATGCTGTTCGAATCAAGAATTTTTGTGTAGAACACTTGTTGGGTGGCTCATAGAAACGAACTAAATAAGGAAAATTTGCTTGGTATGCCTTGTAGATTTCTACCAAAAAAATATTTCATTTTAAGAAATGTACGAATGAGACCTGTACGGTGTTCTATAAATGACCGATCGCTTTGTGTGCGAGTAATACTTTAGAAGTGATCGATCCTCACGAGTTTGTTCAAATCGATGGAACTGACAAATTATACTTAAACCTTGTGCGCTGAGTTAGATACCGATCTCGCCTAGTACGGCAGTACTATATATGGCAGTAAACAATTCTGAAGAAAAAAAATTAAGACTACACTGAGTCTTAACCTTTTACCGCCTACGTCAGAAGGAGGAAGTATGTATGCGTCTACGTATGTTTTCTATATTCCCTAATACTCCTGAACGTGTTGACGTTTGAGACTCCGTTAGATTCGCTTTCCAATTTGTTTTTACTCATCCAGTATTAATATTTGGGAATTTATCACAAACATATGAATTATGATAATAATCGATGGTGAGCAATTATGTTACAAAATGCAATCAGAACTTTAATAATTTGAACTTTTAACATGACGAAGTCGCCGCTGCAACGCTGAATTATTTAGTACTGAACATTGTAGAGCACTTTGGTAGTTGACGAGCAGTTTTCAATGCCACGAATTTTGTAAGAGCGTGTAATTGTGTTGTGTCATTACGGCGGAGGTCGACGACCCACGGCATGGATGGTCGAGCTCGTCGCGACCTGATTGATCCGATTTGCATGCGTTGGCGCTGGTGTGGCCGAGAGAGCGCACCCACATTCACGCCCTATATAATCACTGCTATCAAATCCTCCCAGGAACGCAACTCATGATGACGTGGTCGTGGTGTTAAACGAGTAGTCGGATTCTTTTGAAGACTATTAATGTCTATAAACATCTGTACGATCCACAGTTGGTCCTCCCCCGTTCTTCCTGATGTCTTCCAATCGCCCTGAATCGCGCAAACCGCATGTAACGTGGCAGAACATGTGGCTGTTCCGATTCACTTCGGCTGTAATGCAGCAAATACTAATCTTTACTACACCCAAAAACTGAAATCTATACTTCTATACCAATGTTATAAAGAGGAAACACTTGTTTATTGTTTGTTTGCTTGAATAGGCTCCGAAACTACTGGACCGACTTGAAAATCCCAGCTGAGCCACGCAAATAATGTTCTGTATATTAATAATGTTCTCAGTGATGAACATTGGCTATGTAACTTTTTTTAAAACGTTTTGATGATTATGAGAACTTCGATAATCTTACTAAGATTAAAAATAAATTAAAGTAAATCCTTATTTAGCTGCAGAAATTATCGACAACTGGCTGTCCCGGCAGACGTTGTTTTGTCATGTAATACGTGAAAATGAATAAATTATGGATTTTTATATTTTGAAAACGTATGAGTTTCTGCGAAGCCGGGGCGGACTGCCAGTACAAAACATTGTGTTTACATGTGGGCGAGAAGATTGGTTAGTGCACGCATAATTGAATGATATTTGGCACAGACAAAACAAATTCTCGAATAACATAAAAATATTTCTTATCCCGAAAAAAGTGTATTCATCGGGGATTGATAGATTCTCTGCGGGTGGGACACAGCTGGATCTCATGTGGCGTGCCGACATTATAAGGAGCAGGAGTGTTATGTGCTACTTCTTCGACTTCACGGTGCGGGTTCATTTGTGACACAATCAGTGGCAACATAAAATATCTTTAAGGGAGCGAAAGTGAAGCCCGACCCTATTGCCCGGAGCGAAGGTGCCACTCTCGTTCCCCCGAAACGGATAACAAAGTGAACCTTCGTTCCCTCGGCACGTGTACTTAATTTTATTGGGAGGAAAAGTATGGCAGTCCATTTTATGTACTTAACTTTGCTCTTAAAACATTCGGAACAAATACCAAGCACTAAGCAGAGATTTTCCGCCCTAGTTCAGTTAAGACTACCTAGTACCTACTATTTGAATTAGTATTCATCGCAGGGAAAACAAATCTTTAGGATCGTGACATATGCATTCGGTGCTTTCTTTCTACCTAAGGGACCTGGCATAAGGATAAGACAAGACATAATTATGGACACGGTGTAGGCATTTGAATATGTTACCTTAGTTCAAAACATACCATCAGCATTACTTCGTCCTCTACTGAATACTGAATACACGAAGATTATCGTACCACATTCCTAATTGAAGATCTGTCAAATTAATATCAGAGAAAAATTGTAGAGTCCTATAGGTAAATTCATAAACTATACGGATTGTATTATTTATGTTGTCTCATCTGAAATATACAAGATCGATGCGCTCTCTGACACATCTACATAATAAATGTAGCGAGGAGAGGGGATATATTTGGGTTACACCCAGCCCCGTCTCAATTGACTTGTCCGATTGACATGGGATTCTATTTCCGTTCATTTGTTTGTTTTAAGGCGTAGACATGTTATAAATATTACTTTTGATGGAAAACAGTTAGTTGTTTCTGGAATTAGGTACATGTCGCAGTATTATAGTTCACCGTGGAATTATAGTGGAACGATTGATTTAGCGCATAGGAGGCGAACGAGCATCTGGCGCGGCTGATGTCACTTGGTCTGTAGTCTTCGTACAAACATGATTCAACTCTCGCGCGATGAAGCCATAACAATTAAAAAAGTATATATCGGATTTTTTATTACTATAAAACGTTTATACTTAAAGTGATAAACGAACAGCAGTTGGTCCGACGGATTTTTTATAGTATAAAGTGACAACCGAACAGCAGTTGGTTAGACTTCAACATCATTGTTAATGCACTTGTATTACCCGCCTTCCCTTTTCCTCCCATTGGACTCAGTCATAAACCATACGAAACGCGACAGTACCGCCGTCACTTTACGGGTGATTGTGTGGGCGAGCGGTACATTGCCGGCCTAATGCCAATGCAGCTCAGTGCTACCTCCTACGCGTGGTACTACGTCTTATACATGTTCGTCCATGTCAACTTGAGACCATGTTATCGATAATCAAGCAATTCGCCGAGTCGATTCCTATCAGAAAAGACAAGGTGGGAAGAGCAAAAGCAATCACTGGCAATTTGTCAGTTGTTGGCTCTCATTAGCCTGGGCTGTATTTAATTACGGAATCTGTGCCGCGAGCCACTTGCAGTTTTATTGCTCGCAATTTTATTTCCCGCCTCAGTTTTTCCACTCATTGATTGGACAGTCGTCGGCTGAAAAGGTAATTTCGCCGTCATAATTGCACACCGAGTACAATGTTTGTGTCTAGCGATTGTATACAGAACTGCATTTGCGTGGCTCAGCCGGGATTTTCTACAGACAGCCTGTGTGTGTGTGTTACCACATCTAAAACCAAAAATAAAATTATAGAGCCATTGAAAATTAGATTACTTAAATTAGTCTACGTATTTGTTAATAACTAGCTGTCCCGACGGACGTTGTGCTGTAGCTGGACAAGTCAAAACCTGCAACATTGAGATTTTACAACCCATTTTAAAGTCTTGTGTAGCATGTTTCTAACATAATCTTACATGCAAACGTTGGCTACACTATAACGAACGCAAAGATGTGACATGTCATAATCAATCTTATAAAAGAATAAAATGGTGTGGAAATTGATGTTAACATGTATATTCTAGAATGTAGCTCATACATTCTATTTAATTTACACATGTTACATAATTATGTGTGTGTTCTGAGTTGCGAAATTATTATTCATTTGTAAACTATGAAATACTGTCGATAAGAATGGAATGTTTAACACATTGAACATAACACAACAAGAAGCGATTATGTAACAACCCAACGATGAGTCACAGATGAGATATGTGTCAATATTATAATATAGCGAGTTTGTGAGTGAATTACCTCATGATTGCTCCATTCTAATTCGTCCCTCAGTTAATTTGCCCTCGGCATGTAAGTAAACAGGATCGTTACATACAAATTGTTGCTTTTAATTGACATTCTGTGAATATTTATTGTCTCCGGTTCACATACAAATTACAAATTATTATACGCCGGATAACCCAGCATCTTCTATTGTTAAAAATGTTTAATGATTCCTATATTTTCATACGAATATTATAACACAATCAATGTTAATGCACTATGTCATCTTCTAGTCTGTTGGCATATATTTTATCTAACTAATTGCGCCGCACCGTTTTATTGCGTATCTTCCAATTTCTACTTTCCCCCTTTAGGAATGAAATCCTGAAGCGGGCTCAGCTAAATTTTACCAAGAAACGGTTTGCTATCTCATAAATCACAAATGAACACTTTATTCGGTTTGAAAGCCGGTTTCTTTTGTTTTTTTTTTTAATGTTTTTTACGTGTTTGAGTTTTCATAAAGTGCCCTTTCTTTAGAGGAATCCTCGAGAACTTCAATAACAGAACAAATTAAAAGTTTGAAGTAGGAAGAATTGCAACACGAAACGTGTATGGAAAGTGATAACACCAACGCGGCCGGCCGGTGATTCACACAATAAGGACTGCTTGGTGTATGTATGAACCACTACAGTGAGCCCACACGCTTTTTCAACATCTTCACAGACACGATGGGGCCACCAAATTATTGCAAAAAGAAAGAGAACCAGTTCTCCATACACAAACCAAGCTATAATTCATAGCTTCTGTTACTATGGATAACTTTTTTCACTTTTCGGAAGAATCTAATAAAGATGACGCTGCTGTTGAAATTGCCACAACTGCAACGGCTCCTATGAACATCAACAAGTCCCATGACTAGCAAAGACTATTCTGTCATCTGTTTTAGGGAGACGATAGGGGGACAGACAATCTTCACCATTTATTTTGAAAGAAAGAAAGAACATAATTTATATTGATTGGAAATTGTCATCAACACAATAAAAAAAAGTAAAAAAGTACCTTCACGCCTGTTATCCCCGAAGAGGTAGGCAGAGGTGTGCTAGTACATCCACAACTCGTAAGTCCAGTAGATATACTAGCACACCCACGACTAGACTATATACTGAGGCCCATGGGGTCATAGGTGGCAAGGCTATGGCCACTAAGGGGACATTCCAATTCCGGACAATGTAATGCGTGCTCAGGTTAATCTGAGAAACATTAAATAACAGTTACCCGACCTGGGGATCGAACCCAGGACGCGGTTAACGGACGACATCCGCGCACCGTTACCACAGAGGCGATATCAACACAATATTACCTAAAACTCGCATTTACATCGATAATGTGACCAATAAAGGTGGGCTGAGCATATGCCACGTCACTATGTGACACTGATTGTCCCTCGATCGGAGCGACATTGTGACTTTCTCATTGTTTATAAACTAAAACATTGTAGGGAACACACTATACGTCTTACATCAATGAGTTTAGTACTTAGAACAGTAAAACATAAAAAGGTGGGTCTCCATTTCTAAATATAGATAATTAGAAAGATAATATGATAAGCAACATGCCAAGTTCATTATGACAACATTAATATACGATTAGACGTTTTTACAAGTGGTGAGCCTCGGTGCGGTGACATCACTTCTTGTTTACATGCCTCGCACCATGATAATGACATCTATACAAAAAAAAAACGAATTCCGTGAATACAAATTAGGGATGTGGATCTGTGATCGTTTCTGATCGTAATATTTGATAATAAGATGCATTTTCTTAACTTGTTTCCATTTTTTGTAAGGAGGCAAATGGGCAATCGGAGTCTTTCGATGAACTGTCGACGCCCATAGATATCCACATAATTTGAAGATATGCAGACGAATCTTATTTGTAAAAAATGTAAGCGATCCCTCTTACGTGTACGCCGTCTTTGTTATCGAGTGGATCGATAGAGATGACGCATACCCGCATTCTGACGCTATCTGTTTAATCAGCGCCTAAGTTAATTACACCGGGCTTTATCGACAATGTACCGATTACGGCTCACTCTAGTGATAGAGCCCTTGAGATGTGTATCTCGACATTTTTGCTAATGTCATTAATAGATTCTGTGAATAGAGCTGTGTAGAGATTATAGTAATAATCAACTGTTGAGATTGTACTCTGGTGTGGAACAGCAACCCGTAAATATATACGTGTAAGAGGTAGCGTTGTTGCATTGCAGCCGAACAGGACCGTCACGACCGGGGTGGTACATGTTGCTCATATTTATATAAACGTATAGCGTTATGACGCGTATAATATGATGTCGTATCTGGTCGCGGCCCATTGAGCGCAATGCAGGGAAATTAATCTGTTGTATGTCCACCATGGCTGAAAGAAATGTTTCGGCGGTTGTGAACGGATCATAAGAAATAATGTAACGGATAAGGAGCATGATTATAGGAAAATTAGATATAGAAAAAAGGAATAAATAATTGGAAACTTAAAACATCTGTGGCTAGGAATACAAATCTTGGGTCTATGCGTCCCACGGGAAATTTTGCCGAACAGACTACCCATGGATCACTAGTAAGAATTTACAAACGAACGGCTGTAAAGTGAACACGAGAAAGCGCAAATCTATAATTAGAGACGCGTGCGGCGACTCGGATTAATTCGTGGAGGGATGCGATGGCGGCCTCCGGTACGACCTTGCGACACACATTAACTCTTACACGCCGTTACCTGCCCAATAAGGCGTACAGCAATATCTTATCATAATCGCTGTGCTGCAATCTGAAATTATAATTACAAAGAACCTTCCATGAAACGGATTATACATATTATTAAACATAATGGTTTGCTTTCCTTTCCTGTAGTCACGTCCTCTTATTAGAATTTTTCTCTCTACGTCTGGGCAAGCAGGCTTGTTGTGGGACTTGTATCGTATTGGCATACCTTGGGTGTGGTGCTGATGGGTGTGAGCACTCCGAACTCCCTACTGAAAGCCCCTACCTCACGAGATCTCAATGGAAACCCTTGCCCGTCTTGGTGGAGATAAGTTCAGTTCTGTCGGCTAAAGGGTCATCCCAGCAACAGACCGTGTCCATATTTACCGGTAATTTTTTGGTACGTTCGTATTAATAAGATAATCGCTAGGCGCTAGGCACAGAGTAAGCCTCCAAGCCTGCGCGTAGATACGTAGGGCAAAGGAATTCCTCTGCCCTACGTATCTACGCACAGGCTGATGCTGGAATTCCAGCATCAGCGTAAGACAGAGTTTATGCTACAGCGTGTCGCATGAGGCTTTCTGGGAAAAGCTGAGTGTACTTAATAATTAGGAATAATAAGTGTCACTCTGGCTAGTTACTCGGATTCATTTACTTTTATTTCACACTTCACTAGAGTGAAAAACATCTCATATCCAACCAAACTGGTTAATATGTCGTCACACCAAGTCTCGCCAAGTACGCCATCAAGTTTCGCGGAAACGTATCTTATTATTAATTGATTGAATTATATTTTTATGTTATTTTATACGATATCAGTGAAAAACCATTCAGACATTTCATATCATCAAATGAGGCCGTGCTATGATAAGTTTTTAACATCTGGTATTTGCAAGTTATTACCATTGTGGAATGTTAAACGTATTTAATAATTTTCCTCTTTGGTTGGTGTGTGACTCAAGTTTTTTGTCTTAAGCGCGCGTGCCCGCGACTTCAATCTAGGCAAATCCTATCCATTGTGCTTCGATGACAATAGGCACAGCGCTCATTCAAGGACGGCACCTATTGTCCCGCGGCGGGTGAAGCCACTCCCGTGTTACGCTATTGTGTTCATATATTTATCTCACTATCCAATTTGATGCCATCGATTTAGGCCTAATCTTTGTTCATGACCTATAAATTATAATTAATGTGACGTAAGAAACGAATCGGTCTGCAGAAATTATTTCAGTTCATCGTCAAGTGGGACTTTTTGATTAATAAAACAAAATGTTTATTGGCAAATTCCAGTCTGTGAGATCCGCGCAGCGATGGAAATGAGAAAGTGCTCATAAAGGACGTAACAACCTCAACAAAAGGTCAAGAAAATTGTTATGCAATATAAATTGTGAGATTACAAAATATAAACTTGATATAGGGATTCTTAAATGATACAGCAATTTCAGCTGCTATTGTGACGGAGGCATGATTTACGAGCTCCTCAATAATCGTGAAATAAAATCATGAAACACTTTTTTCGGACATACGATGCTATTAAAGTTCGTTCCTAGATTATAGTGACGTTAACTTGAGTGGACGTGCAATAAGTTAAAGGAGAAATAAAACAAACCTATAACATAAAAAGTTAATCATAAACCATTACATGCGACAAAAACGTAATAATTACAACTATTGAAAAACATTAGTAAAGCGATTATTTTCTTGTAATTCACATCGTGTTATTGGTTGATTCCTTTTTCCCTTAAGGACGACCCAAGTCCATTTGACTAATTGATAAATTTGAAATATTACATCGACAAAGATGAGATTGTTAGCCGAACTTTTGGGAATTAGTCTGTATAAATGAATACAATCGTTTATCATCTCGAGATCGGATCTTGACAATCGTCGTAATAAGATTTAATGAGCAAAGTTAGACAGCAATTCGATACTTTACGATGCGATCAAGGTAAAAATGATCGCCCGGAAGATATCCACGGATATATTTAGATGGCGGAACCTACTCGAAAGACGGCAAGCACTTGACAATGTACTTTTTTATACTTATTTAATACTGGCCGTTGCCCGCGACGGCGTCCGCATAGTCTACGGACAAAACCATGTGAAAAAGTTAGTATTTTTTTATAGAATATTTTATTCTGAGACTTATGCTACAACATTGTCAAGTTTAATTATAATTCGTAAAGTATTCTTGGATTGATCGAGTGACAAACTTTCGCATTCATGATACATATGGACATTGTGCCGTCGCGTCCGGTGCCCTTTGTGACAGTAGCCTATTAGAGGCAGCACTCATGTCTATGCACAAAAATAAAATAGTATTATCCTAACTTATTTTCACTTTTCGCATGGTCACTTTACCTTCTACTTTAGATACTATCCTAAGCTGTCGTTACGGCGTGTCGCTGACAGATGTGTCGCTGAAACAGTTTACGTTGTTAACATCCGATTGCAACTCGGGCAGCTGTCGAAGTCGCTGTCGATATGCTGATCGTTCGCAGAGTAAAACTATCCGTATTGTTACAATACCTCAAAGGACGGTCCAGCTGCACGGATAATTGACAGCCCGTTGTCGTTATATACGTTCTGCATTCATCGGGTAGCCAGCCTGTTGCCTATCTCCGTGCATTGAGAATGCCGCCGATGATTTTAACAAGACGAAGCAAATAATATTGGACTTTGTTAGTTCATAAGAGAATTTTTATGTAGCCTTCGTTGAATAATCTAATATACATAAAACTGACAAAGAAATTATGCATAATATTTTAAAACCATAGTTAGGCCGACTATTACATAATTGGAAGGTAATAATGTAAAGTTGTGTTACGTGGCAGGTTTAGTGTGGCACATTAATGTGCTTAAAAATGTCAAATACTTGTATGGTTTTCTCTTTCGGTTTTTGACTTAGTACTTACTGTAATAGGAAGTCTGGGTAGGCTTAAGGCCCCCAGTATGTCCTTATCACACCGCTGAATCTGTAGTAACGTATAAAGCTGGATTATGTTTGTTTGTGTGAACGCGCTAATGTCGGGAACTACACTGGACCGACTCAGAAAAAATATTTCTACGTTAGGTAGCCCATTTGTCGAGGAATGCTACATACTTTAAACGTACTCTTAATATAGATACAGATGTACAATAAACGTTAGACACAATAAGGAGATTATTTTTCTGTTGTCTAATTGTTATCTACACATATGTTATCTACTTGTAGTAGTTCAATACGCGATGTCTGTGACCAGCGCGTGTTGACGCGTGTACAACAGCGACCACATTGATTGCTAACGTTTATGAACGACGGACAACTCCACGACCAACAACGCGACGCAAAACAGAGTTACTTTCACGTTCGCATTGCGATATACGAGACTACACGCGGTGTCCGAGTGCGCTGTCAATAAAGGCTTCCAAAATGGACACAGTTCAATTATTTGAGACCAAGGGTTTTTTGTAAGCTATCGTGGCGGTACCCCTGGTTCCTCTAACCTCGTTTCTTCTAAAAAATCGCACGAAACGTGATCTTCGGATCACGTATTTTTTAGTGGCCGGAGGTCTATTGGAAGGCCTAATATGTGGATGTTCATGGGCGTTGGTAGTCGTAAAATGGCTTTGATTGAAAATCCCAATCAGAGCCATTTTACGACTACCAGCGCGATAATATGTATATAAAAGGAACAGCCATAGGGATCAATGCAATTCATCCATGGATGTAGGTTCTAACCTGCACTCGAGGATCTAGGCCACTGGGAAACTGGGACTGTCATGTCCCGTAGTAGTGTGAGTCTGCGCACTTATAATTGTGATGTGATTTGAAGAAGCACGGTGGTATTAGGCATTTCTCAACTAAAGACAATGAAATAATATTGATGTATCATAAATAAACAATTAAATTCAAAGCCAATACCAATTCCATTATATGAATTATATTAATGATTATGTAAATGGAGACAAATTACTTGCTACAATTACACAATACGTGTGCCGAGTGAGGTCCTGTAACTCGAGTTAATGATTTAAGTTTCTGTACGGTCTTGGAATAGTTTTGGTGACAGCCAACTTAATGTATTACTTGCTCTCCTGGTTTTAATCCACTTGAACTACAGAATATGTTCTATATATTTGATTTCTTGTTCTCTTGGAATCTTACATTCCCACATTGTGGATAAATTAATCCTAGATTTGTGTACATATTACATTTCATTAATAGTGTACCCACTATTTATAAATAAATAAATCTTTATTTTTACAAAAGCTACACAATGAATCTTACACTTATTACATTAAGAAGTTCTAATTCTAACCTAATGTAGACCTTGCAAAAAAATTTGACATTATTTTGGCATTTGCTGACATAATTTTCAGCACCGGTCTTCCGCATGGGACATATGTTCACGACACGGTCGCACCAACACATACAATACAGTTTACACACTACAACAACACAACAATCTTAAACATTAAATTTAAAAAAAAAATGGTATGAAATTTTATTTAACTTGTCGTTGGCAAAATATGAATAGTATAAAAGAGTGATGGTCAAATCAGAATTAGAATGCGAAATAACAAGTTAATTACAATGCTGTCATTCTAACTTTTACAAAGCTTGCAGGTTATGTACACAATAATTACAAATGAAATAAAAACAAATGTAATGCCGATTGGATCCAAATGTGTGATTTACCAAATTTTTATGTGTTATATCATTCACAAAACTCTGTCATCAATTTCACCTTTATAACACTGAAGTCGTGGACAAGTTTTTCATGTTCTTGTTGTCTATTTGTCACAAATACTTTTAGTTTGGCTTCAAATGTATAAAAATTGTCATGTTCTTAATTGTTGGTATATTTATAAGAATATCCACGCGACTTCCACCAGATTTCATCGAATTGATGGATCAAAATTTAAATGTACCTACATATTATATACATATATGACTCATACTGGTGCAAAAGATCATATCATAGAAATATGGAGGTCGCGTTGAAACAAATTATACATATTTAACCTTGATGTGATTTTAATAACAGCTCTTAGCTATTAATAACATAGTGATTTAGCGATGTGTATGAAAATTATACGAGACTTGAAACAATTGTTGGAATACATTTTGCACACGCGGGTCGCAGACTTAAAAAACTAAAATGTTAACATTACCTAATAAATGTTACTTTTGTTTCAGGTAAACCTTCAGTAAAACATCATGTTATATCAATTACCCTCCATACATCGCATTAGGCCCAATTTATTACAGGTAATTTAGTTAGATGTCAGTTAAATATATATTTATAATATAAATTTTACGTGCATGAGCAAAAGGATCAGACCAGAAACTTTCCCTCTGAAAACAATAGACAGGTAACAAGTGACAAAAAAAACATTGACTATAAATAAAAATAAAATTGTTGGTGCTATTGTTGTGTATCAAATGGAAATTTAAAGTAACAAAAACAGTAAGTAAAAACCGTTGCTCTCATTTATTATTTTAGCTCTTCGCTAAAATAAATTAATTGACAATGAATCTTACTGTTCAATGAACTGAACATTGCTTGCTTGCCTGTTGCAATACATTTCGTCTCCGTAATGTACCTCCTGTTTATCAACAGAGTATTTTTTAAACTTCAAAGGTGTATAAAAGTAATTGAGTTAATGCATGGTTAATAGACCCTACAGAGTTTATTTGGTTAGATGCCCGCGTTGGAGGGCGGCGTGTCCTCTTGAATTTTTTTACGTCTTATTGAGCCTGCTTCGTCGCCGGCCTCGCCGGAGGATGACGTAGAGAGAGAGAGATGAACATTGTCGTCTGTACGCGTCCCGCTAAATGACTCGATGTTGTAAGACTAGCTGCTATCCGCGGTTTCGCGGGCTCTATTCCGTGAAAAAGTCGGATTGAAAAGTTGAAATGTACTTCTTTCGGAGCTCTTTCGAAGGAATTCGAACACAAATATCACACTAGCTTTAACATATTAGACGAATATTTAGGTACATGGCCCACACGCACGCGGATGCAGTGCAGCATGGCATTACGTAAGTTTGTAGTGCTCAATTCAGTAATGTTGTGGCATGGATTCATTTATTACTCTAGAATAGCTACCATCCCTCTAAGCGCAGCTGGACATCATGTTTTGTTGGTTACTATTTTCGTCCATTAAATTTGTTGACTTTACCATGGTAAATAATAACCCAGATGCATGCACCTGGACATTATTAATAGAATGCCCCCTTAAACACCGGTCCTTTCCTCCTGAGACCTTATTTATCTACTAATCTGCCTTTTTTCATTTTGTCCGAGCACACGAAACGGGCATGTCACCCCACAACATTATTCAAAAGGTGAATAATAATTTGAAGTCGTGGAAAGCACAAAGTAGTTTATGAAATTATAAACAACTTGAAATGGTATAAACGGTCGTTTCCATTCTATATTTGAGAATGAAATTAAATATGTATCGCAATTAGGTCGAGAAAAGCATTCTTGAAAAAGCACGTATTGGAATTGAATAATTCAATTTAAATGCAATGGTATAAATATATCGTTAAACGTCTAAGAAATTAATTTTATGTATTTTAAGATGCACATGCCAACATTTAGAAACTAAAGATGGGGTCAATGTCTATTGCAATGGGATTAGGGTAGGGCTTGTCCCTATGTGTTGTAACTGGCTAGCATAAACGTAGATACTATTTACTAAGCCTCCATGACCAGGATAACCCATCCCAATTCTGACACCATTCTCGCCAACAATAAGAATACTACAAAAAACCTCACAACAAAACACTGGTATGCAAGAACCGTATCCAGTTGGCTATGTTTTAATATCATTGACATATTTATAAGTACGTAATTATAACAGTGAAAACAATGCACCGGAGTTCTGCCTTCTGCTAACAACGCACAGGGCGAACTACCGGCGGCGGCCCGTTATGTGCCGCTCGCACGCGATGCACGTGTGAACGGCTAAGGCTAACCTATTTCATGCAACGGCCTTCCTTATCAGCCCAGCAGTAACCCGCAAGCTTGACTAGTTGGTCTAGTGTCATGTTAGGATGTCCGTTAAGGGTTCGAAGGGTTTTGGCAATCTACTTATCAGGGACGTTGTGTTGGTATTATGCCAATCTGTAGCACGAGTGAGAGTCCGGAGTTAGAGATTCTCTTAAGAATATCATACTGGAGAACACTGGTCTGGTTACCCTATATGTATTAATGTATACCCTATATGTAGTAATGTATTAATGTCAGCTGATCCGGCAAACGTTTTTTGCCATATACATTATTTCTAGGGGTTATCACTTAGGGGTATGAAAAATAGGTTGTAGCCGATTCTCAGACCTACTAATATGCATATAAAATTTAATTACATATGGTAAAATCGTTTCGTAGGAGTTCATAACTTGTTAGTTATGTTTTTTGATACGAGAATTTTATATATAAGATGGTAAAGCGGAAGAGTTTGTTTGGATTCTTTAAGTAAATGATAGCTACATTCATAAGGATGGGTATAGGCTATACACCATGACGCTACGATCAATATTGCCCCGGTTGCGCAGGTGAAACCGCGGGGCGCTGCTAGTACTCAATATGTTACCACTACGCCAATCAGGTGCCAAATAAATTGTAAGCCCAATTCTTTTTGCACATTTTTATGTCAATATCCGTCTTCATTTTAGTAAATATCTGAAAGTCGTACATTTAGTATCGACTGGCCTCAGATGTATTTGAACGAAAATAAGAAATTACGACGCATTATATTGTAGTCGGCAGCACAGGCTTTTAGGACGGCCATAAGAAGCTTATTGGATTTTATTTTGCAGAAAAATATGATTGATATTGTCATTTACCAATTGTCACGTTATTTAGTTTAGCATAGGGCTTACAGACTGGAGACAGGAGATGAGACAAAACTATAGTTTTGGTTTTAAATTAAAAAATGATAATGGACTTAGAGTATACACGCACGCACGCACGAACACCGCTAATTTGCCTATGCCTGGTTTTCGAAGCCATAGTCTATGTTTGCTTAGTCAATTTTATGTCAGCACTTCAGATGGTCTAGTTTTTCTAGCTATGTGTCTCAAGACCAGATTTTGTTCACTAACTGCCACGAGTATAACGTGCCTTAACAATAACAACTGGGGAAGGTGGAGCCAACTGAGGTCCACAAAATGAAGGATCTGTTAATATTGACTGCTGGCAGTATGTCTTATTTATTTGGCATTTAACTACAGTTCTCATTGGTATAAAAGGTGAATAATTTAGGTAACTATTTGTTTCCTATAATTTCGACCATTCGTATACCATCATTGTTGTTCTATTGAGAAACAAACTTTCACATTTCTTAAATGAATGTGATGTTATAGGCACGTTATACGTATGTATGGTTAGGGCTATAGCAAAAGTAACATCTAAGTACTATAATGTAACGTTGTTCTAGCGCTCGTACGCACATAATAATTGATGGCCGCGTTATAAAACCTCGATACGAGATTGACCTCTTTACGACCTTATTGATCGTAAATCCAATGGTAACGGTCTTTAATATTATAGTACGTTTCATAATGTGTGTTCAATTTGTTATTTTGTGTCACTCGATAGGATGGAATGACATTGATTTTCTTTCTGTTTGCCCGTTTTGATTAAATACATACGAGCCTTGTACGAGTGTGAGGTTATCAGGACGTTAACGGCCAGACAATACATTGCTGGGTGAACCGTCGAGTTGTCTGGTACCATATGATCAGAGACCGCGGACGCCGCATACATACATCTTGTTTATTGAAACTGAAAAAAAATTATTGCGTTTTTATTAGGGGAGACCCCTCTTACTATAGTATAGACGACGAGAGTTTTCTACCCATCTTGATTTACCAGTCGTACCCCAAATTTGGCCCGCCAAATGATAATCAGTTATTTATTAAAAGTAATAAAGCTACTTATATGGTTGTGTACAACTCGGCCTTATTCGTCAGTTGTGGTCTAACATCCGGCGTGTGGTGTGATTAGCACCTAATAGGCTAAGCCAAATTTTTTTTTAACACCCAGTGTATAAATTAATTGTACTTAGAAGTCACTTCATCAAGATTTTTTTAAAAGGAAGTATTTATTTATTTATCATGATCATGTATACGAAAATCTTAATTCAATTAATTGAAATGGAAAAAAATTATATAATCGGACACGAAAAAGTAAGTGATTAGCGCATGTCTTCGTGGTCTTCAAATATACAAGCACAAAAGACAATTTAAAAAGTAATTACAGAATCCGCGACCTGAGGTAAAAGGTCAGAAGGCTCGGTTTGACTCGGTCGTCGAAAACTTGATTAAAAGGTGTTTTAATGGAATATTTAATGTACTCGAAAATTTCAAGATGATTTTGTCATTACGTGTTTCTGTTAAAAGATGATTTTGTAATGGAATATTTAATGTACTCGAAAATTTCAAGATGATTTTGTCATTATGTGTAATTACCTAAGTTTATCCAATTTTTAAATTGGTAACCTAATTATCGTCTTTCGACTTTCACCACAGTGTTCATTTTACTGTGGACATTTATACAGTCAGAGAGGTTATGTCACTTAACAGACTAAACAGGTTTCTGTGAGTTCAAGCATTTTGGCTATAAAACCTCGTAACACGAAAAGGTGTGATGGATTTCACACCAGCTCCAAGCAAATTTTAATGAAAAAACTTACTTGTGTTCAGCAGTTATATCCAATAGTAACGAGCCTTCGTTATGTAGGTTAAAACATAGCAGGCGTGCTAGAAATCATCCATGTACCCCTAATATTTAAATATCTTGAAAAAACACGGGGTTTTTTTATAACACTAATCTGTGTCCAGAACATAGATACATGACAATTTATTTGCTTGGCAATCTTGCATTGCTTGGCAACTTTAGTATCTGTTAATTTAGACTTTCGTGTAAAGGAAATTGTTATTAGCAACTATTTAGCGTAGCGTATATAAACATTAGAAAGTATCGAGTGGTGGCACATGGAATTCAAAACGGTCATGGACGGTCGAGGCGCCAGCTGCTCAGAGGCTCGACAACGGCGTAGGAGTCGGCCCACTTTGTCCATTATACACCTCGTGCTCATTAGAAGTACATCGTAATGGCAAACTCTGTAGTTTCTGAAGATCCATGTTGTAATAGGAGCGCTACAGCACTAGGTTGGCTGCGTGAGATGATTAGGTTACACATTGGGCTGTGCATTGACAAGTTTTAAGGAACAGGAGATTCACATGCGAGAGGACAAATTGTAATATACGAAAGCGAGTTCTATCATTATTTCCTGCCCCGGCCCTCTTGGCTTTTTTTAAAAAACAAGACAGTCTGTGTACTCTTATTCGTACTTGGAATAAAAAGGTTTTTGTCCTCTTACTATATAAATTATGTACGAAAGCTCAATCTTATTCAACTTGCAAAATTTGTTAGCTCAACAATCATGAAATTTGTTTGGGCCGATTGATCAGCCATTAGTGAATTGTTTATCTATTTAGCGCACATCTTAAAATTTGAAAGGTTTTCGAGCCTATTTACATAGTTGTAAAAAATATTAGTAAAAGTAAAGAATGTTTTAGGAGGAGGGAGTGTCATGCTGCACAAGAGGAGGTGCATAATGCACGACACTACCTCCTCCTAGGCAACGGAATTGGGCCGGCACGACCCGGGAGGTATTTCTCGCTCACGTAATACCGCCGTAAAGTGATATTTTCAGTGTCGCATTTCGTGCAGTGTGTGAGTACCCGGTGGCCCATTTTGAGGAGCGCAACGCATCGGCATCGTAATTATGTGGATGTTCATGGGCGTCGATAGTCGTAAAATGGCTCCGTTCGTTTGCCCCCCCTATTCTATAAATCTCCCTTCTTGTATTATAAAACCAAACCTTTTTTAAAAGAAGCACTGTTTGTACCTATTTTTTAACGTAGAATAAGAGCGTTCAAAATTATCCTATTTATTCTACCAATCCTTTCATGAATTAACAACAACGGCAATTGATATGTACACTAATGCTAATTTAGAACCCAGCACCGAATGTATCAGCACGTGTGTCGTGCCGCGTGCGACCAAACGCTCGTGATTACCAAACACGGAGCACGTCATTTCGTGTCTAGGCAACGGCGGCTTTGTCGAACAATGATTCAGATTGAATTAGTAAAAGTGCACGGACCGGATTGCAATGTGTCAAGGTCTGCTCGCCTTTGTACTCCTATGCGAGTGCTCGGTTACTGTCGACTGTGAAACGCTTAATAGAACGAATTCAGTGCACCATCAAACACGATTATTCCATTACAAGTAACAGGAAGAGGTTTTATTTAGTTGGAAAAAACAATACAGGAGTTTGGGCTTTAAAAAGACTTAACAAGATTATTTTGCTTTAAAAAGATCGTCGGATACAGGAGAGTATGAATATTACACGTTAGTAGGAATAGTGTTTCCAAATTGTAAAAGATTTCTTTGCGTTAGTCTTCCTGTTAAGGGAAGCTGTAGGCTCATTCAGAACATCAAGTTATATAGAACCTCGTTAGTTGGAGCAGCATTACATACGACATTAAAAAGCGTTTTAAGTTATAGAAAAGCCCTGCGACTAAGAGCTATATGTAAGCTATAAAAGTTATAGTTTCATAACATGTAGATTCACTCCTATTTTATGTTACATAATACGCATACAAACACACTTTACGTGTATGTAATCACTAAAACCTGGTCGATATATTCCTAATAATGTGTTCCTTCTATCCATTTTTCCTTGTACGTCACCCTACACATGGAACGTTCAACAGTAGGTGCCTTCTATTATGAGTACGACTCAGCAGGGTTCATTTCATATGAATGGGGAACATGATTACGTAGGATTTGCAATTCTTCAATATCCCGACAGTTGTGAAAAAGAGGGGGAGGGAAAATCGATTGCAATGCGATTAGCATTTGATCCGGCTCTACTTACTACAATGAAGGAACTGTGTTAGTATCTACGTACACATTACTGCGTATGTATAATTATTTTATTATTATAAATAATGTTCCTTATTTTGCATGATTGTAAATTAATATTATACCGCCTTAAAGACGATGGTCATGTGGTCGCGTCTCGTGTGGTTTGTGGTGGCCCATTGGGGCAGATGGGTTGTAGAGGGCCACGCACCAGCGTAACCTTACAGATATTAATGGACATCAGTAGGCACTCGAGTCACTCTCCATCCCGCCACGTGGGACTGCACTAAATGCCACGACGGATACGTCTCCGTCATGTCGTTTCAATTCGTCTGCAATGCAGTGTTATCAATTTAAGTGTAGATACTGTTACCATATACTCCATCAATTCCCTACTTCTAATAGGAGCGTTTGCTTGATTATGAAATGCTTAATCATGTATAACTTAAGAGCATGTCGGTGGTATCTACATACAGGCATGATTGGAAATTATGCGTTATTGTTATTCAAAAGTATAAGAACATAAATTAGCGTACACACGTAGGTGGCCCGTGTCATTTGCATATGACACACAATACATTTCATAATCGGTAAAGTGAAGTGTTGCCGAGTTGTGTTCAGCGGAATAAGACGTAACGCGCAAATGTAATAAGTTGACAAACTCGTCGCTTGCTTGTATGAGCGGGTAACGTATTTGCTGCTGTTGTGAACTATTCACTGGACATACGCTATTCATACATATTTATGTGATCAAGCGAACTTTAAAAATTGAAATTACTGGTACGACCGTATGTGTACCTTAACCAACCTCATCAGCATTAGGCATATATAGAAAATAGATATTGCAGAGTATGTCTTCTTCTTCTGTATATACTAGCGATCCGCATCGGCTTCGTCCGTGAAAAACAGGGGCCAAATTATATACGAAAACTTTCACCGGGAATCTATCCTTGGTTGAAAACAGCATGAAAACCCTGTCAGTGGGTTTGAGAAAATCGTTCACACATACACACACAAACAGCTTTTTGGAATTTTATATAAAATAAAATTAATATATAAGATATGCTGTGTGTAAATATGATAATTCAGTTTAAAAAAATATTCATATTCTTCAAAATGTAGAAAAAGTTGAACCAGAAATACCTGTTGCCCATTACATATTTAAACGAGAATTGCCCTCGGTTGAATATGAAATGGGTAGCATGTATTTCTGGTTCAAACTTTTGTACACTTTGAGGAAAATGAATATTTTTTTAACCGATTTGATCCAACGTATATCATGGAGGTCATGATGAGAGATTGATAGCATTAGAAAAATTTATGAAAATTTTCCTAATGCTATCAAAACATCGATAATACCGAGTATTATTCGTGAGTGTAAATTAATGTCTCACCTACAAAAGAATATGTTTCTGCGTCTGCCTCAAATAAACCGCGCGGGCGTATGTCGTGGCACTTTTTACTACCTGCATCGTGTTTATAATTCAGTTAAAAGCAGACATAAAAGGAAAAAACGATAGGTGGGCAAGAATCTATGCAGGACAACGGATACACACTAATGTCTAAAGTTTGTCTGCTGATTACAGACTAACAGAGCTCACAGTTCTGAGTTGGTCTACTCTTTTACGAAACTACCAACTTGGTGATTATTGTTATCGAGAACAACTCTATACTTCTAACTTGATTGTAGTAAACTCAGTCGTAAACTTTTATCACATTGCGATTAATTGTGGTGGATGAATTTGTTAGGTATAAGCTTAACTTTAGGTTTTCTTCGTTGTTTTGTTGTTGGCTTGTTTGCTGAAACTTAGTAGCCAGAATCTTAAATGTGATAGAATAGGAGTGAAAGAGACATTAGATCTTTTGTATGGAGATGACTTATACACGGCGAACGCATTCATAACTGTTACTATTTACTAACCGACGACCGTTGGATTTTCTAAAAATTTACTTAAAAATATTTTGAATGAAACGTTTATTAAGGTATTGAAGATACGCGGTGACAAGATTCATGGCGTCTCGATGTCCTAATGGTATTGGAATTTTAACGAAAAGCTAAAAACATTCGTCATTTTTTAAAAATAATAATTAATGTATAGATTTTTCTTGCTTTACACATTTAATATTGTATCAACATTATGATAAAATATAATAACACTTTGTACTGAAGTAATATTATGAATTTGGACAGTTAGGATACTTAACAGTAGCTTTCTTACATACAAGTAATAAAATATATGATGTTATTTATTATCAGGTGTTCGTTCGAATCAGCTTTATTTTATTTTCATGATACGATTATCTACCGGGGTTTCCCTAAACTCAATATCAATGTTAGTAGTAGATAAAAAAATTCTTGATAACTATTCCAATCTCTTGACTTTATTTAGACCAGGGTTTCTTGGCAAGTCTGTCAGCCAGACGATCAATAACTTAGTAACGGGAGACTTTCATACATACAAATAAAAGACACACCGATTTCATATGTAAATGGATATAAACAAAGAAAGTACTGTTCGGGCTACTTCACCTTCAGCTCAAAATAACAAGAGGAAAAAGTTGCCGAAAGAAACTCATGATTAAATATACACAACATATGGGGTGGCCATTTGTTTTTCTCAGTATTACATTCCGTATCCTTACTCTGAGAGTGTGAAAACAGTAAATGGAGTCGGGGAGTTTCCCTCAAGTATAACTGAATCCGCGCGTGTTCGCGAGGCAACCTTGTCGTTTCAAAAGCTATTAACAAAAAACGGAAAACGTGAGAGACAGATAAGTCCGTTGGCACAACGATAAGGTCTGGCTCGATTAATGTAATACCGGATTTTTCAATTTTCAACTCGGATGTAATTGATTCCACGGAGAGTGGTGTAGATTGAAGAGAATTGAATAATTCTCTTACTTATTGGAAAGTAGAGCTCCGAGAGCGGAGCTAGACACTAATACCTTGTAGTTGATGATATTTAATGTATATAGAGATATTTGTTGATCGAAGTTATCTTGCTAATGACCTAACTACGAACATTATAAATGCTAAAGTTTATATTAATCTTTTATACTTTTTCATGCGAAAACTACTGAGTGGACTGATGCCCACTTTATTTACCGTATTCTGAATGATTTAAGTGTAGAAAAATGAAAAGTTTAAATATAACGTTAGGGTGCGACAATAAGTCTTGTTACTGTTACTGTTATCGCTAATCGGCAGCTTGGCAAATGGATTTTGGGGTTCGATAGACGTGAGAATTTATTGAGAAAGGCCCATCTTGAATAACGAACGATAACATCAGCTTCGCATTGATGAGTCATGCTAAAGGAGCTCGCCGAACGGAGAATCCCATTATCATGTCGACGATTCAGTGATCCATAGGAAAAATAATGATGGATTCCCCGCCAACGGTCTTTGATCATAATAGTTATTTTAATATAAACATCACGTTTCACACTTGCCAAAAGTAAACGCAGACATCATTAATCTTGGCCCGTCTGCCTCAGCCCTTGAGCGGTGAAGACGACAAAAAGTAAATTGCTTCTTAAGAGAACGTGATTTACAGGTGTGGCTGTTGTTCGTGGAAAAATTGTTTAGTAAAATCGTCTAGGAGATTATTCGCGAAAGGTTTAGCCGCCGCGTGCAAAGTGAACTGAAATAAGTGTACCGTATTTATAGTTTGTTATAAAAAAGGTTATCAATATATGTAATGTTATCGGAATCCCCAAATATTCACATAATATGACAATATGTCTGAGCTTCCAAACAAATATAAGGAATTGTATAAGTGTGTGTGTGTATGTATGAGGGGATGTCCAAAAGTATGTGGAATGGAGGGTATGGATGTTTACGAACAGTCGCCTGCTGAACAAGTCAATCCGGAAGAAAACTGAAACTATGGAGAAAATTTAACACCGCGTTGTGATAAAATTCCTTACCAAGAAAGGAAAGAAGTTCAAGCCATTTTGAACGAAATGGGAGTCGTTCAAAGGGAACAGTGCCCTAGTAAATCAATGATTTACAAGTGGCATGTTCCTTATAAACATGGTCGAGAACCAATTGAAGACGACCCCCGCCCAGGAAGGCCAGTTGAGACCACCACACATTCGTCACATTAGTCGAAACAGCGGAGAAAATTGTACTGGAGGATGCCCGTATGAAGAAAAAATAATTATTTGCCTTAGTTGGAGTATCACATACCACCCATTTGCGAATCCTACATGATCACCTTGGTATGACAAAAGTCAGTGCAAAATAGGTACCGAGAATGCTCGCGCCGTGTCAGAAAGAGCAGCGCGTCGATGCGTAAAAGATTTTTTGAGTTGTGTGTAGATAAACCTGCACAGATTTTGGACCGAATTGTTATGTGAGGTGAAACATGGGCTCATCACTGTGAACCTGACTCCAAACGAGAGTCCATGCAATGGCACCACCAGGGGACACGACTGCCAAAGAAATTCTAGGTGACGGAATCGAATGGAAAGATGATGGGTACTGTTTTTTGGGATTTTGAGGGGATAATCTTGATTGATTACAAAGAAAGGGAAATACTATAACCGGAGAACACTACGCAACGATATTAGAAAAATTAAAGGGTGCCATCAGGGAAAAGCGGCGGGGAAAATTGACAAGCGCGCCGGTTCGCAAGAGCGGAATCGCAAACACGCATGGGTTCGAATCCCTAGTTCACCCACCCTACAGTCCAGACCTGGCCCCAAATGACTTTTTCTTATTCTCCAAATAATAAAAAGACTTTCCAATTTAAAGAAAGAAAGGGAAAGGAAATTATCCGAGGACAGTGAGGTAAAGGAGGCAATTTCGGCTCATTTCCACGGAAAAGATAAAACACATTTTTGTAGTGGTTTAGAAAAATTAATTCATAGGTAAATGTCTTGCGCTTAAGGGTGATTATATGGAAAGGAAAAATTGTTCTGTTGTTTTATTTAGTTCCTTATCATTCCACGAAATTTTGGACCTCCGTTCGTAAGTATGTTAGTTCAAGTACATATCCGAACCTATTAAATGGATTCTGATGTTTCTCTTTTATTTACCTATACCATCGTAGTAATGACACGTTTGAGATTCTCAGACCAAATCAAATTTTTAAGAATTATTGCCCTGCTTTCCAGTGGAATTGGGCACGAGCCTCGCTCCGTGAATGCGTCGCATTTCGTGCGATTTGTGAGTAGACGGTGTTTGGGATGTTGATCGGCGTTGGTAGTCGTAAATAGGATCCGATGTCTCGTTTGCCCACTACTCATACCGTAAAAAAATAGTATTACAATTAATAGATCTTTTTAGAAATCTGATACTATCTAACATCTGTAGTATAAAGTGTAGTAGTGTAGTGCTAATGTTATTGAGAGGAAAGATTTTTTGTTTGTTTTGTAATAGGCTCCAAAACTACTGGACAGTAATGATATTGTTTTTGATAAAAAAGATATTTAGTAGAACGCAAGAAACGCGACACCGAAGACTTCACGGCGGTATCGTGTGAATGAGAGGTCCACGTACGTGTCGGCCCTGGACGCATGGCAGTATGATGTTGTTGCTAAACATAATCCCCTCTCGCCGTACGCCTAGACTGCCATAATTGACGTTAATAAAAGAGTGTTTTTCCTCTATAAGACGGACGGCTAATTATAATGAAGACGTGATAACGGTCCCGGCTAATAGATTATGTCCGCTTGTGACGCAAATCCTA
>JAFELO010000644.1:407681-432849 GCA_017140195.1 Eumaeus atala | reverse complement strand
TATTGACAACTGCCAACTCCCAATGATGGTCAGTATAAGGTAATTGTCTACATACACTTTTCTGAACTGAATCAGGTAGCCCTCGCTCACTCATGACACCGCCCCAAAATTAAAGCTACGCTGTCGCGTTTCGTACAGCTTTCGAATTTCCGGCGGTCCATCAGATTGCATTTCGTTCAGTTCTTTTGCACACTCATACTATAAAATGAAACCAAACGTTCGCGACTAAACATAATACGAAAAGAAATTGCAAGAAAACATACATTATTCTTAAAAAATCATAGTAAACATTTACTTTACATTAAGGGAACAGAAGCTCCGCATATAATTCTTCGTATTTTCAGACGTCAAATTTAAATAAGAAATATAATTACGTATTCATGGTGGCATGGTAATGCATTAAAAATACTTGAATCAACCTCAATTTACGGCGACCGTCTAGAGCGTGCTCAGTTAACTTTGTCAGACACCCCGGGCTCAACTTCTCTAGAACACTAGTTGAGCGACACCTAAACGTAGAACAAATTCTACGTTTAGGTGTCGCGACGGAGAGGTCAATGAACGACGCCTTCACAGTCAAATTGTAGCATGTGATCAATATTTTTATATATACAGTACATCCAATATTACTCAATATTGTTTTCTTTGGGACAGCAATGGCCTCTATCCTCGCCTCTTGTCCCGAGCACATAAAGTGCCTCCTCTTTATATTCCTTAGTCCTCTCCTTTTATAAGAGGCCTACAAAAAACAGCCCCTCAATTCAATTGATTTCGCCCATAATCTCTGGGTCCACCTTGAGCTACGGAACCGCCACGACACCACTGAACTTGAACGAATGGTGTTGAACTGTCGAAGAGAGTCACTAAGGAATAAGGTTGTTTCTAACAACACATTAGAACATAACCCGCCCCGGTACTCACTTACTTAAACATGCACTTAGCAATAAAAATATATGACTATATGTGGTACACGCAGTCTCTTCCAGCAGCACTAAAGGTCAAGCGAACCTGCAACCTCTTGTCTACACGCCCACTGACACATGACGGAAAGTTTATTAGAGTATTATTGAGTTTGTTTTCGCCGTGCAAATATTTTAGTACAAGTAATGGGGCGTTGTACAGTCGGCGCGTTTTAATTAATAGAACGGTTTTATCGGATCGTCCCTTGCACGCGTCTATCTAATCAATGCACGTTTCAGTATGGTCCTGTGACTTTATTGTATGTACCATGCGAATATCTCTGTTGCCATCAATCACTTTTGTTATGATGAATAAAATAAGAAATTGATAAAGAAATACAATGTGAGGAAAAGATAAAGAAATCTAAAAATAATAAAATCCAATAGTTTCTACTTGAGATCCCGTCTCAATAGTATGTATTTGACCATTTTGAAAAGGAAGACAACGTGTGCGTACTATACTATAAAAGATACAGTTATTAAGTTAATTAAGTTTTCAAATTAATTTAGTTTGAAGTTAAATTGTACACAACTTCAAGATCATTTGTAAGAAATCAAGATAATTTCAAGAAATGCTAATCAGTATGTATTTTCCGAACAACCGTCTATATAGAAAAATATACTTCGTTTTATGCAAAAGTAATTTAGATCATTGTATAGCATACCATTACACGCTAAAAAGTGAATTTACTATTTGCATCCATCGTAGCGGTTGAAAGTGACTTGTTTGACAATTTAAAAGTAGGCTTTTTCAATTGTCGCTGTAACTTCCCCAGACGTGCATAGTAACATATAAAGTAATATACGTTTAACGTTAGCACATACATTCGTAAGTTCAAGCAACCGCTTGTTAAGGAAACGAACTTAAAATTATATTCCACAATATAATTAATATAAGATGATTTCCGTTGTTCCATCATTGTTATTCCCAATTCAATTTCAACCAATTCAACAAAATTCAATTTCAACCAATTCAACAAAATTCAATTTGAACCAAACCAAACATTATGTTAATATCAAAAATAATGAACACGTCACGAAACTGTTTGAACTTTGAGATCGTGTAGTTGCAAGTTAATAACTGATTAAGATCATATGTATTAAGTTTACGTGAATGTTACTCATTACATAAAAATACTTTAACGGTTTTTCTCGCGGTTTCTTTAATTACTTAACTAGTCAGACGTTTCAGTAGATTTGCTGCAACCTTAGTCGCGGGTGGACTGAGATGAAGCTTCTGAAACGTCGGACTAGTTATATAATTATATCGCCATAAAACCCGTAATAGTAGTTTTATTGTAATGATTAAGATCACATTTGTTAATGTAATTACGTATTGTACGACTTGCACAGTTCCTGCAATCTGGTCAACACCAGATTGCAGGAACTGTGCAAGTCGTTAAACTTGCACATGCTACACTCATCGGAACGGAAACTTGGCCAAGTACAAAACGTATGATAACTTCCTTTATTTTTTACTTTGCTCCGCAAATTTTGGCTAAATGTGATCGGAGTGTATCCAGTTCACGTTTCTGATCACTTTTTCTGGCAACGAAAAGTGCGTTTTGTTCTGTGTTTGTAAGTTTAGTTAAATCGTGTCCGACAATCCGACCAGGTCGAAGTTTTTAAATTTTAAGTTTTGATTTGATAAAGACTTTTGTTGCCATTGTGGTTAATAAACACCCAAAAACACTATAGGATCCATAAAAATGACTTTGTCACCAAGTCAGATAGCACAAGCAGTGGCATTAATTGAACAAGGTTTGACCCATCGTGAAATGGCTATCTATTGTCCTAAAAGTGCGTTCTTCGACGCAATATGCACTAAAGCGGTATCAAAAGACTGGCCGCTACACCCGAAGACCAGGTTGTGGCGGTGTATGATGTACATCTGCTCGTGACGACCGCTTTATTGTGTTAGAGATTTTAAGAAATCGCTTCCTGACCGCAGTGGAGATCAGTCAGCGGCTTCATATCTCCAGAGTTCTGTTAGCGAGCGTACGGTGAGAAGACATACGGAGGAAGTTAATTTGAGAGCTAGAAGACCAGCCCGTGGTCCACAGCACAGAGTAGCTCGACTTCACTTTGCCCGCGAACACGCTAACTGGACTTCTGAGCAATGAGCAAGGGATTTGTTTACAGACGAGTGCAGGATCGCTTTTAATGCACCTGATGGTCGACAACGTGTCTGGAGAAGGAAAGGGGTATTTGGCAATGACAACCACTCCGACGGTCAGTTTTGGCGGAGGCTCTATAATGGTATGGGGTGGCGTGAGGTCTGATGCTCGTACAGAATTAGTCATCGTTAATAACGCCTCAAATGCAACGCGATACGTCCAGGAAATTCTTCAAGATCATGTTGTGCCCTTCGTAGGGTTTATTGTTTATGACCAATTCATTTTAGTGCATGTCAATGCCCGTCCCCATGTCGCTCACATCCTAAATGAGTACTCCAAGAGGTTGGTGTTCAAAAATTGCAGTGGCTAGCTCGCAGCCCGGACTTAAATCCCATAGAACACGTATGGGATAGGCTGAAACGACCAATAAAGTCATCATCGAACTCACCACAAACCCTTAACCAGCTTCGAGATGCTGCACTAACTGCCTGGTGCGACTTATCACAAATCGATATCAAGAACGTCATCCAAAGCCAGCCAGGACGAATGCAGGCGGTCATAGGGGCTAGAGGAGGCAACACACGCTATTATAAATGACAGAAAGCGACAAAAAATCAGACGTTTTTAAATCGTAGCGATTTAACTCTAGTGTAAAATTTTGTGTAAATTTTATTTTTTTTGCATAAACTTCATCATGAACTCAAAAAAGTTTTCATTGTGAGAAAAAGAGATCAGGAACGTGAACATTCAGCCAAAATTTGCGGAGCAAAGTAAAAAATAAAGGAAGTTGTCATACGTTTTGTACTTGGCCAAGTTTCCGATCCGATGAGTGTATAATAAATATCGCAAGTCTATATGTTTATGAGATTCTCCTATAGATAGATGGTGTGGAGTGGAGGTTTTAAGTCATAAAAATCTCATTGACGTTATATAGAGCTTTCTCGGATCTTCAACACCGGTAATGCAACCGTACCTCTATGTTAGGACGTGACGTAGTATCCATTAGTCTACGTGTACGAGGGCGAGGTTCAGAGTTGGCTTAAGTCAATTTCAAAAGTGATCACAATGGATAAATATTTCTTAGCTGCATCGGCTCCGTGTCTCGGAACAACAAATTGAAGAGACACTATGTCCGTGTTTTTATCGACCCTGAGTTATTAGTTACCTGATGGTGTATGAACAGTGCAGCGGATCCCTGCTCTGATGCACCCATTGTCCTCTTCCGCGTCTCCGTGACGTGTGGCCGGATGACACACAGATCATATTCATAAATAAAAACAACCTCCGCACCCACATGATAGTAGGACTGAGAGCGAGCGAGAAGGAGCGAGGAGCGACTGTGTTGACGATCAATGACTATGTGCAGTGGATAAAGAAAGCGGGACGATGGAACTCTCTGCCTCCGGGACACGTCCTCGCGCACAATCTCTCAAAGGCTTCCTTCTTATCGCCAGTTTAATTTATCTATCCATTCATTGCTTCCAATCAAGCTGGTGAGAGCGGCGTTAGTACGTTTCCTTCGCGTAACAAAAGTGTGTAAGTGCAAATCTTATGAAACACTTTAATTTGCTAGACGAACACAATAATACCATAACTTTCAACTACGTATATTGACAATATTTTTGTATGCATTATTTTCCACCATTAATGAAACACACACAGTTGTTAGCCCTTTTAGGTTTTGTAACATCAGATCCAGTATCCCTGATCCGTCACACTAGCTTATAGATCTGTGAGGCAAAAGAACGCCCAAGTGTCCTATTAGTAGGTTAAAGAAAAGTGATATATGTTATTGTGTTGTGCGTAAATCGTTGTCTTATAATAAAACTAGGTGATTAATTAATGTTATGTTTGTTGCAACGTTTTGGCCGATCGCCAAGGCGGAACAGCGCCGATATATTGCATGCTGTGAATATAAATTTCCTCTTGCACTTGTTAAATTGATTTTATTTTGTTACTTTTGTTATGCTAATCATACACTGGGCAACGTCCATCGTGAATTACGTAAAGCAAAACATAAAAATCGCAACTGACAATAAATTATCTGGAACGGAATAATTTGTGATGTCAAAATATTTTTATTGTGTCTTGTTAATGATAGTTTTTACGGATTCGAATGTTTGGATATATAATATTTAACATTTTTATAGTTTAGGCACAGAATAGTAGTGCGTCGTACTTTTTTTGGCTTCATTTTATAGTGCCATCGAGAAATCGAAACCTCTTGGGGAGAAGCTCCGACGCCCCTTAATATCTGCAAATGAGTTGGTAAATTTTACCTCATCCCCTCAATGCACCACCGGCAACTCACAAACCGCACGAAACCCTATAGCATAGCCATAACTTTTAAGGCGGTATAATGTGAGTATAATTATAATAATACATCTTGATGTAACTCCCAGGTCGTGCAGGCCCAATTCGCATTACAACTAACTATTCGTGTTGCCTTAAATTGTGCCCAGCCTATATCCATATCTCTTCTAAATATAATGTACAAAATAAACTAATGAAGTTATTACGGTAAAAGTCGATGTGTGGACACACCGACTTTTCTCGGCTACATTCACTTCCACGGCTAACCGCCTGATTTCGCCTATAACGCACCTACAAAACTAAAACATGCTGAAGCAGGTGGCACATCGATGCTTATTGCAAAAGTGTTACGTTTAACATTAGCCAGATGTCTCCGTCTGATGACTCCGATGTGTCGGTCTGTATAAGAAAGTGCTGTAGGCAGCTTCCCCATGCTACCAGTCACACTATTTCTAATATGTGTAATCAGGCACGGTGAAATTGTTGAAGACAATCTTATTTATTTAATTAAATTGCCGGCAATCGAGCAAGTGTATGTGCAGAATATACTCACCACAGATGGCATAGCTGCCCGGAGGCACCACTCGCTTATCTTATGAAACACGCCAGCACGGAAGTAGTTTCCCGCGTTATGTGGAAGAGAGTAGCTTCCGCGATCATGTAGACCCGAATTGTTTACACTGTATCTGTCCCAACTTGTGAACACTGTCGCGTACTACATCAATAACACCGACTTGACACCTTCACTTTCCACTAGATGACAGACCTGTCACATAAGCGAAATAGTTCTGCAATAATGTCTCAACACGAGACGATCCCAACAAACCAAATTACCACGTTGTCTACTGGGAGCTGTTGTTGTATGGTGTCGCCTACACTTGTGCTTTTCAGAGTCGTATTGTAATTTACACAATTAGGATTGTGCAATATCCCCAGAGATATTATGGCATTTATTGACGTTCTTATTTAGACAGATTATCTTAACTGTCTACTACCGGACATAACCCTCTTTTAATGAGTACAAATATGGCTGACGCTGAGATCCTACCTGCAATGATTTCACCTTCTAGGCTAGTCTGCCTATGCCTTCATCTTCTCGAACTGTAATGTAATAATTATACTTCTTTTTCAGGGAACAAAATTATGGATCATAATGGAATACCTGGGAGGAGGCTCGGCGCTGGACCTGATGAAGGCGGGGAGCTTCGAGGAAATGCACATTGCTGTGATACTCCGGGAGGTCCTGCGGGGGCTGGACTATCTACACTCCGAACGGAAACTACACAGAGACATAAAGGCGGCGAACGTTCTGCTCAGCGAAATGGGAGACGTGAAGTTAGCAGATTTCGGTAAGACGCATATTTATTTTAGTAAAGGTAGTATTAGGCTTTTGATGTTCTTTTCATTATCTTCTGATTTCTGATTGATCTGATTCATTGTACAAGTTCCTGCTTCAGTAGAGTATTGAGAATCATATTCCATCTGAAATATGTCTTGTCTACGATGCGTTGTCACGTAACCAAACAACCTCTCTTCTCCATAAGATCGGGAAAAAGTGGAGCACTTTGATCCTTGTGAGAATTCTGAAAGTCATAAAGGTTGGATGGACTTACAGGACTTTTAGCACACTGACTTACACGGATATGTACACGTGGGTAAGTCGGCATCAAGGGTTAATACAATCTCGCAATACCTCTGCTAGTTTGCCTTTTAAGCTTTTAAACAAAAATTTATTAATCGACGGGTATCGATAGCCACTATCCTGTTAAAAAGGGACTTTCGTTTTCTGTAAATATTCTCCAAGCGAATAGCGGAAGCGTGATGGAGATTGTGCACGGAGTATCCCATACGTGGCCGCTGGCCCAGGTGGTTACGTGAGGCTCGGCTCTGTTTATGTGGCGCAATCTTCACATTTTTCCTCGCGTGATTAGATAGCGCTCGATCACTTTATCTGTGTAAATATTTGCTAAGCTGTTGCTGGCAGATCGGCGCGATGTGCGAAATTACAATCTTACTGATGTAAAAACAATTCAATTTTATCGTTGAGTTATGTGGCATTGAATTATGCTAATTGTCTACCGTGTAACATGAAAATATTAGATAATAAGGAATTATATTTAATTTTTAATACAACTGTTGTTTTAGGTATATTGTCAAGTTTCTGGATTCTGCGACTTTTAAGGCTACTAGGTTAGAACGTCATTTAAATCTACTACGGGCGGTGGTAATCGGCATTCCGTAACATCTATAAAGTAACAATATTAATTGAATTCTGCTTTGTACGACCAGTACGCGAATAAACATCAGGAGTTCTATAACAATAGAATAATAAACAAATATATTATTAGTTAGTGTTCAATGAAAGAGATGTATATCCGCGGTAATATTATGAATGTAAACAGTAGCCTGTAAACAGTGGGTTGTGGAAAAACAAACGTCACAGATATTTTAATTATTATTCCGAACACGATCCGCGTTGTTACTCGTGCCGCTTCTGTTATATGCCGTTATGTCATCCGGAATGATGCCAGCGAGTGAGCCCTACCGAACTGCGAGCTGGGGGAGGGCGCAGAATTTAAACGATTTCATTATGGCTACGGATAAACGGACACGGGGGACAGGTGGTAAACGCTTGCATCACAGGATAATGTGTGTGGGAGTGCTTAAAGTATTCATGGTGTCTTTTTATAACATGGGCCACAAACATCTGCGCAACCATAGCCTCCATCACACTACGGAGAGCACTTCATGTCGGTATTTTATGAGCGAGAAGTATATCCACGGTCGTGCTGGTCAAGCAAGGACTTGTTACGTTCTCTCGCTTGCTAGTCCGCCCGTTCGGCCACATTACTTTCGAGTCATAGTACTATGACGTCATACCCGCGAGTCTTATTCGAGCAGCAGCAGCATGTGAAACCGTGGGGCACATCCAGCCTGCGTATAATAACGTTTAGCCTCTTATTAACAGGAAACCACACAGATTATCGAGTGTTTCTTTTTTTTTTTTGAAATCTCGGATACTATACGAATAAACGAGTATAATACACGATTATGCGATGTTGTAAAGCAAAAAGAAAGAAGAAAAAGTTTAGGAACTGGTAGTGCCATACTGCATAGGAAAAGGTAGTGCCAAGCATGGTGCATGAATAACATCATCCTATGCAACGGCACGACCGGGGAAGTATATCTCGCTCACTTGAAATCGGCGTAAAGAGATAGCGTCGCTGTCGCGTTTCGTACGGTTTATGAGCCGGTGGCCCATTGTGGGGGTGGGGTTGATAGGAAGGCAACGCATCTTGGTAGCAGTCATGCAATGTCCATGGGAGTCGGTAGTCATCAAAAGGGTCCGATTGTTCGTTTGTCGCCTTATGTTATAAAAAAAATGTTAAGAAAGAATGTGGTGATGTACCACGGATGTAGACGGAAGGTAACATGAATTAACAAAAATTAGAATTTAAAGGGCGAACTGAAGTGGCGACTATTATCATCTGCATGTAGGTTTTATAGGTATAATACGCGAAGATTTTTGTCTCTATTTACAGCTTAGAAACAATTTAACATTTGAATATTTTATGTGAAATAATATTTGCGCGTTCCTTTAGGAGCGGCGTGTGTTTATCCCGAGTGGGCGCCGCGCGCCGCCCGGAGCCTGGAGTGGCGTTGTGTTAACGGACGCGGAACACGAGTATCAAAGTGGTCTTGTTCCTTTGAGTACAATTCAAAACATAACCGCATTTGAAACATTTTATAATAACGGTGTTTGCATTCGGATGTAGACAAACGTTTTTGTATTCTACACTCATGTTTGTGATATCTTTGGACATATTTTGCGGGCCTTAGTTTAGCGGCTCGTATTTTACTACACTAAAATATTTGTTTAGGATTTTGTACAATAAATTTTTGTTAGTGATTGTTTACTTCTTTTCATTATTTTTTTCTTGACGCATGAGTACGTATGATTATGTACGAGGACCCGTGTGGCCCTACATCGCATGTCAAACTCGACACTCGATGTTCCTATACCCACTAAATCCTAATTACCTGAACTCTCTAATTATAACGGTGGAAGGCAGGCTTCAGCCGTCATATTTGGAAGGTGCCTGCAGCAACAGGCTGGCCTCGGCGTAAAGGTCACGTCAGAAAATCTATACAACGTAGTGTGTTTATTGAGGGGCTGGGATCCCATTCCGACCCTACACGAGAGGGATACCATAGCAATATTGCTGGGGGCTGAATATTTAGCGCATCCAGCAATCATAGTATTTTATAAGGGGTACAAAGAGCTGGCCCCTCGGTTCAATTGGCTTTACCCAAGGTTCACCCAGGCTACTGAGCACCACCGTCACGACAAGACTTGAACCATGATGATGGGGAAAAGTCTTTGACCCCTGCTTAACCCCGTCTCAAATTAGGACACTGAGAGCGTTCAATATTTAAACTGTAACTAACACATAAATGCGACGTCTTAAGTTTACGCGATGTTAGACATTACAACAAAACTACTTTAACGGATGGTCATGGGTGGACCGCGGTTGCTGTAAAGCTTCTGAAACGTCGGGCTACATAAATAATGTAATAAATCGCGATCAAATCCGTAAAAGTAGTTCTATTGTAATATAAATGCGACTTAAAGTTACTACTAAACCTTCCTAATGGGTACTTGCCAATCTGGCCCAAACGCTTGATAATATTATACGTTTCAGAAGATAACAAAATGCGGAGCTAGTGAAGTCCCCATATAAGTAGATTTATATTTAGAACACAATAAAGGCCTCCTAATATTACTGAGCCGTCTCTACCAGAGGGTAATTGGCAAGACGTTGCTCCGGACGGCAGTAAACCTGCATTTAGTATTTGTAGTCTAGCGCACCTGGACAGCCTGTGATTTTACTAACTTTAAGTTCCCGCTAGTAGTACTAAATTATTGCTGGAGCACACGACAGGAATGACGCATAACAACTACTGACACGGACGACATGAACTGTTAGGCCATGGCTGCGCACGTCCTGCCAGCGGTGCCAATTTGTGTGCTATACAACTGCTAGTTTAAGTCTGACTCGTAGAGGCGTCAATTAAAGAAACTATGTTATCGGGTTTCCCTACAATTCCCGGGACGTTCAATGACGTCGAAGATTGTGTCCAGGTGAACAACAGTCACAACTATATAATATCATACGCTGTAATTTAGAAGTGTTTGTGTCTACAAGTAGCTCGTGTATACTACTCGTAGTACAAATTGTTTTCAAAGCAGATTCCATTTCCCACACGTGATACATGTGAATGCATAACCCGACAACAAAATAATTAATTACTTTTTGGCACCGATGATGTGAAATAATTAATTGTTTTTTCGTCCTCGTGATATGGCTTTAAGCGGATAGTAGCCCAAATCATTGTCATTATATATTGTCATTGGTCATACAACATCATTATCATCAGTTATACGTGTAGTGCTGAACGAAGGTATCTTTCATTAAACTAGTGGTAAGGTACGGCCAATCCTCTTCCATTTGGACCCGTCAGAGAGTCAGCCAAAATGTGATTGTTGTATAGCAAGCAGCCAAACTGGTTTGACACGCCCGGGGAAGTATCTTTCGCTTACATAATGATATTTATGCGGTGTTGTGTGATTTATGAGTTTCCGTTGGGCCATTAAGGGGGAGGCGGAAGGAAGACAAGTTCGAACGCGGCTGCATGTAGATGTGTATAGACGTGTACAGTCACCGAATGGATTCGACTATTCATTTGGTGCATTGTATAAGAAAACTCGCACTCATCCCGAGCCGGCTACTGCACGAGACAACGATGATACTAGTTGTAACTGGATGATACATTTCCAGGTGTGGCGGGGCAGCTCACGAACACGACGAGCAAGCGCAACACGTTCGTAGGCACGCCCTTCTGGATGGCGCCGGAGGTGATCAAGCAGTCGTGCTACGACAGCAAGGCAGACATCTGGTCGCTGGGCATCACGGCCATCGAGCTGGCCAAGGGCGAGCCGCCCAACTCCGAACTCCATCCCATGAGGGTGCTGTTCCTAATACCGAAGAACAATCCGCCGCAGCTGACGGGGAACTATTCCAAGCCGTTCAAAGAGTTCGTCGAGGCGTGCTTGAACAAGGACCCAGAAAATGTAAGTCCATCCTAAGCGATAGTTTGTTATCGGCCCGCACTGGGGCTATGTAAGGAGATAGTCTCCGCCAAGAAAGTCTACGGGAAGAAAACCAGAAATTGGAGCCGTAAGGTGACTACCAACGTCCATTAACATCACCACGGTTATGTAGATGCTTTGCCCTCCTTTATCATCGTCCAATGGACCATTGCATACCTACTCACAAACTCGCACGTAACTCGACTTGGATTAGGTTGAACTAGGATTATATATTTTTATGTTATAAGAGGAAAACGAGCAGTACGAGTTTTTGCTGACTTCCGATGTCCAGAGATGCATGCTCATGCGCTTCCCTGCTTCCCTCCTTGTAAGAGGAGGAGAGAATGCTACTCGCTAACTTCGCGAAACGCGACAGCATGGCTGTCACTTTGCGCCGGTATCATGTAAGCGAGAGGTACCTCCGGGTCGAGCCGGCCCAATTCGCTGGCACTCGCATGGTACTATCTCTTACTAAAAATGATTTCGCATTACAGAGACCAACGGCAAAAGAGTTATTAAAGTTCCAGTTCATCAGGAAGGCAAAGAAGAACTCCTATCTAATGGACCTAATAGACAGGTATAAGAAGTGGAAGGCGCAGAGAAGCGAAGAGAGCGAGACGGAATCGGAGAACTCAGACTCGTAAGTTACAGCTGCACCTAGAGCAATTGGGCTCTGAAGATGATGCCATCGAAGCTCTTCGGTGACTAACGACACCAAAAACTTGCATGCGGTTATGCAGATACGTTGGCCTCGTTTACCTCATTCCCTCAATAGGCCACAGGACCCACACAAAACGCGACGACGACTGGTACATCTCCTGTAGTGAAGAATTGTTCCGCAAATCGATAACAGTACTATCTCTTAATAAACTATTAAAGTGCCTCCATATATAAATAAGGCAACGAATATGTTAAAGTGAAAGTGGGCCGAACGCGTAAGGTCACGGTGGCCTTGTTTGAAGGCAGTGTGTGGCTGAGGCTTAAGTTATTATAATTATTATAATAATGCCCCCACCCCCTCTTTCGTCAGAAAAGGTTACAGACCCACTGTATTAGTTAGGAACGGATATTCTTATTTTCTGTCACTCCTGCTTTTGCCACATGACCTCAATATAATCAACATCGCCTATTCCAATTTATTTAAAACTGCATTATTATCGTATACTATATAACGTCGTAGCCTCTAGGTGAAGCTATAAAAGAGAAACCTAGTTTGTTCTGATTTATGATGTCTTTGTGGTGTCAACTACGTATAGAATCGAGTGTTGTGACTCACGCCCGTTCGATACTTACGTTCTAGACTACTTTTGACTCATATAGAACTGTTCACAAACATTGGGGTAATCCCTAAGGTTTTTGCGGTCTATTGCGGTAGGTTCTTGTGATTGTAAAATAGCTTAAATTTGTATACACCTTTTTAAAGCACTAATAGTTCAAAAATATATCACTTGTCTCATTAACTATTATTATTGTAATACTTAAAGGCTCACCGATACAAGAGACATTATATAAGTGCTAGTTTTTGTCAATGTCATGAGTTGTTGTTTTATATATTAAACATTTAAAAAAGTAAATGTTTCGGGAAGTAAATAACGTCTTTGCTATAATAGCCCTTCTTTGCGTTACGCAATCGGGAAAAATATAGTTCTATTCTAATGACATTAGTCTAATGTTACAAAAAGAGACGGTCTTGAAAATGTAGTAGAATTCACCAGCCTTCATTTAAAGTCAAATTCCGTGCATGCTGCTGTGTACGCGTGCCACTAGTTCTGAAGCATTATCCCTCCTCACTTTTACTTGTATTTGGTAATGAACCGTTTTCAGGGAGGAGGGCAGCCGCGGCGACGGCGAGCCAGACGAGCCGTGGATCATGACGGTGAGGGGCGGCGCGGCGGCGAGGGCGCTACAGGTGCCGCTGGAGGACCGGCGGACCGTCATCGACGAGCCCAGTGGGTGTTCACATGCGTGTGGCCAGCACGCCTTATATATTTAACTTTGGGAGGTCTCCGTGGTAAATGATACTAGGTCCGCGGTATGAAAAAAATATGAAGTAGAAAATAATGTGAAGCATCCACTTTAGGGCAACTACGTCTTTCGACGCTTTACGATGGATGGTGGAGGGCAACGCGTCTGCTATCGGTGTAACATATTGTACGGATTCTAGGGTTGCTCAAACTATGCTATTTTAAAATCCTTGGTATGAAAATCGTTGAAACACATATGAATAATTATCTTTATCATTATGGTAAAAAATGTGGTGAATTTTGGTTTCACGAGTATCTACTCTACTAAGATGTCATAGGTGTTGTAATTTGATATCAGGCGTTTCGCTAGCGCAGTCTACACCAGGTGACAGTGCCATCTAGCAGACGAATCCCGCCTACATTGCCGTTACATGATATAGTCATTTAGATTGTATATAAATGAAGTAGAAAATAATGAGAGATCTCAACATGAGGAACTTGGTTATCTTGTTTTGTTGGTTACATATAAATGATTTATTTCTTATGTTTCCAGCTCTACCGTCGCCCACGTCGCCCATCTCGCCCAAACAGAACGGCTCCCTGAGCGCGAGAGCGGATGAGCCCGCGGACCACGCGCCGCCTCTGCCCGCCACTCCGCCGGTGAGTGGACTCTGGCTACTGGTGCAGGACCGGTGCAGGCTGGCTAACTTCGTCCTGCTAGATTATACTACAAATGATGTAATATGAAGCCTGATAGTGATGTACAATTGTGCGCGACCACACACATTCGTATCGTCGCACACCGGCAGATGTACGTGCTGCACTACGGCCTCGCTTATCACCTCGTCACGTACAGTAGGGCGAAATAGCTGAGTCGACGTACACCTCACATTATATACGTGCGGCCAATAGCTACAAGTCAGTTACCCACGCGCGGCGGGGCCGAGCGGTGGCCGCGGCCGCTGGCACACAGTTGACTCAGTTATGAGGTTAGACATAGTTCTCGCGACAATTATCAGCTGGAGTGCGTCTGCTGCCGTGTAGCGGTCGCAGACAAGCGAGGCGCCATTGTATGTATTATTCTGTATTTGTTAACGAAATATGCGTCATCGTCGTCATCATCATGCAGGATTATCAGCCAGCCCACTGCCGGACTTGGGTTTCGCCACCAGTCAGGCTTACGAAAGTCTTGCTCATCCCATTTATTTATATGTATACAGTATACACAATACTCAATGTATATTACATTCAGTGTTGTGTATACAGTATACCTGGGCAGATGGCTGGTCTCCCCCTAGCTGTAGTCAGTAGCAGTCAGACCGTAGCCATTAGTAGTTAGTACCATTTTCACTATGGAATTAAGCCACCTCAATAAGATAAAAGACGAATAATCCCCCATTAAGTATATATAAATATTATTTTGTTTCCAGCCTCGACAGACGACACTGGTATCCACTCCCGGGGAGACACGGGGGCAGGATCGGGGAGCCAGGGAGGAGCGGGAGCGAGGAGGCAGGGAGGAGCGGGACGAGCGGGAACTGCGGAGGGAGCGGGAGCATCCCCCCTCCAACAGGGACAGCGTAGTTTACAATAACGCGGTCAGTACTGCCACAGTACACTGCGCGGTATGCGCATGCTCCTCGGATGTAACTGTTACTTTGTATTCCGCACTACCTACGGGCACTAACATGCAGATGCCACATTTCCGTCGGATCACACATCATAGTAAAAACAGGAAGAGGTAGTGCTATGTTGCGTAGGAGGAGGTAGTGCCGTGCATGGTGCATAGCACTACGGCACGACCGGGGAGGTACCTCTCGTTCATAGCATACCGCCGTAAAGTGACATCTTCAGCGTCGCGTTTCCTGCGGTTTGTGAGTAGCCGGTGGACGATGGGGGGGGGGGGTATATTTTTCTGCGTAAACGAGGCAAAGAGGGCTGACCGTTCAAAAAGCGTGTGTATGTTCAGCATTGTTTATTTATGAATATAACTTGTATATTCCAGGCGTCACCGCTGGACCACAGAGGGCAGCACGAGGAGAACAAAGTGAGGCGGCACGCCTACCTGCAGCAGCTCATCTACCCGCTCCTCGGAGAGGTGAGCCGCGTCGCCGCGTACTCGATTACTTGTGCATCCAAACGCTATGGAAGTTTGTTAGCGCAAGTGATCTACATGTTACATTCTAATAACTCCAATTGTCGAGGCATGGCGGACAATCTTGTGACTGTCACTTATTCGCTATATGTCCATACTTCAGACTTGGAACATAGTATATTCTACAACTATTTGAAAATATATCAGTATTATACATAACGTTCTATTCAAAGCAGTCAGTCATTAATATTATTAACAAAATTATACTGATATCTGGCAATACGAATTTCGTCAAAGACGGCCATCTTTATAGAGATCAGCCAACTGTACTGGTCACTTTTTATTTATAGTGTTTTTCTACCCAGATACAAGTGCACTCTATATTCCCTGTATTCCCTAATGAAAGGGCAGTCCGACACGATCGAAGGAACTAAACGCAGACACAGAAATGTTGTTAGAATTTGAAAAGTGCTAATAACATTTCTATCAGTCCGACCCGGAACTCGAAGTCAGGACTTCGTGTTTACTGGTAACATGCTTGCATTATATTAATTATTTATTATGTGTTGTGTGTTGCAGTTGTCTCGCAAGCACGGGCCCAGCAGCGCCGCCGCCATAGAGGAGCTGCGCCGCGCGTTCGAGCAGGCCGAGCGAGGTGCGCCGCATCTCACTCGCGCCTTCGTACAGCAGGTACGCATTACACGCGACGCAGTAGTCACCGCCACGCACCACACCACACACATATTCCATCCCCGATGTGTATCTGGGCAGCTACAGAGTACGATGACAACCGACACGATGTGGAGACACGGGTGTTTCAGAGAGCCTAACTTTGATATTGTAGATAAAGTGAGATTATACATAAAGTATTGTAACATTTTGATTGTACATAAATTATTGTACATAAAGTTTCGGAGAGCCTTATTTTAAGATTGTACATACAGTTTCGGAGAACCTCATTTTTATTTAATTTTACATTATTAAATTTTTAACAGTTTACTGATCAAATTGAATACAAGGGAGCACGATATTCAGCTATAGTGCCGCCTCTATATACACTAGCACAGTGCCTTTTTAGGATTTCAAGCTTGGTTGGTGTGATTGTTTTTGTTAGTGTTGATGAGTCTCACATACTCACAAGTGACACAAACTGACGTGTAGCAAGTTGTGTCTGTGTGCAGGTCGTGCAGAGGGTCGCCACGCAGTCGCACGCGCCGCCGCACCAGCCCTGGATGAGGTAGGTACGGTCGTATCATTCAACCACTCGTTATTCTCATACTTGTTTTTTTCCTTTTGTAGCATAGGAGGCAAGCGAGCAGTTGGGCTGCTTGTAAGTAAGTGATCACCAACGCTGAAAGACATCCGCAACACCAGAGGACTCGCAGATGCGTTGCCGGCCCTAAAGAGGCTCTTTTCTGGAAGATCCCTAAGTTGTATCGTATCGAATATGCAGAAATTTCATATAACTTGTAACATTATATATTCTTCTCTACAAATTACATAGGAAAGATACATCATTATGGTAACATTAAAGCTAACATGAAACTTATCTATAAAGTGCGAAGACGTCAGTTACTCTATTAATACACAGCGTTTAGCAATCTACTGGACCCACGTGCTAAATTTACGTCCTGCAATAAAAGACTACTTAAGTCACAAGTATCAAAATGTAATAAGTTTTATTTTATATCTAACACTGTGAATGTCTTTGCCAGGGACGCGTAATGAGCGTGACGTAACGTGACGTGCGGTCACGGGACGTGACGTGCGTTCACGGGACGTGATGTACGTTCACGGGACGTGACGTGCGGTCACAGGACGTGACGCGGAGTCGAGTCGCCAGCGCCGCCAGACTGCGAGCGACGTGTTCAATAGCCTATCGCAGATTAATATATCCACAAGTGTCTTAAATGGCCGACATTGTAATTTGTTTTTTAATTATATCTCTGGATTCACATACATCTGATGAAATAACACGGCCGCATATCCCTCTTATGATCAGAAGTTAAGTGTTAAATTATATACTATATGTAACTTATAGAATAAATAAACCGTTATATAAAATAAGAACAAGCCTGCGCAATTCCGACCGCCGTCACTTTATAAAAATTGGGAGTTTCTCAACGCATATTATAACAGGCAAACAGTGTCCGATAAAATTAGACTCATCGTGGAGGAATAAAATATTGTCGGATATGGGTAGGAATTGGAATCCGTGTGACTTGGGAGACATCCAGATTTTATAAACTGTGTAATCTGAGGCTTTTAGACCAATAAATATTGTGAGTCGTGTTGCTTTATTATTGCATGTCCTCGAGCTATGTGAATTGAGAATATCTACACGAATTTAAAGTCTATTATTTCAGCCAATATTAGGCGTAGTCCAGTTGTAGCCTTCCGTGAGACAACAATTGTGTAAAAATATATTTTCTTACTCATAATATTTTACGACTACTCCCTTACATCGTGGTACTGTGGTTCTGACTCGTTTGCTCTGTGAAAGAATATGTACTCAGAGCTGGTAGTCTCTAAACCACAGCATCTGGATGTTAGGATTCGCTTAAAACTCAAGAATTATGTTACTAGTTCACAACCCACCTTTACTTTAGATCAGCTGATACAACTGACATTGTTACTGCACTGTTTTATTGGCGGACATTTTGATAAGGACTGGGCGATTTTGTAGCTGCGTTTTATAGAAATACGCTTTAAAAATACCAAGAAATTAAATCAAGTTTTGATGTTTTACTTTTGGCTCAACATGTTTCACGTGCTGCACGCGTGTATATCGTATTGCACGCATATATTACGGAGTGCATGTACATATTACGTACATACTGCACGCATGAATTACGTACTGCATGCATGTAATGTACTCTAATCTTGGTATTTCACATTTGCCTACTGCTATCTATATGCGTTCACTAATATTTTATTTTACCCACGTTGCCGTGCACTTGTTGGTCGCCTTTCTGATCTTATTAATTTATAAATATTCGTGAATATAAGCTACGTTTCGCCAATTTTTTGGGATATTTTTTCTAAAATTATTCATTTGTGGTGTCTGTCATCTTCATGGTTTAGACGTTTACGAGGGTCGTACTTTAGAGTGGCGGAGCGGCTAACGGCAGCCAGTCCACTTAGATCTGGCGATTACGACGTTTGAAAAGTACTTTATATTTTTATAGCAAATGAACAATGTGTTTTTTTTTCATCTGTTTTCTTAGTTTATTTTTATAAATATGACTATAAAAACTGAATACACGCATCATGAATGTAAAACACATTTTTCCAACAAAACACTAATGGTATAATGTGCTTTTAACGATTAATGACTACGATAGAATATTTCACACTAACGCTCCGCTAGTCGCCACCGCACAAGTACGTCCAGTCACAATTCCGTAGATTCTTTAGTGTCATTCCAGGCAAAAGACAACGTTGTCAGCATTTATAGATTTATTTAAATTGTTTGTTTGCATACTTGCACTGTTTCACACAGTAGTGCACTGCACTGAGAACGTTCACAGGAGGTGTTATAGAATATTTTAGTAGTCGATTGTTGATATCTGTGACTAATGACTAATTCTAAAAAAACAATAATATATGTTGCAAATTTTATTTTTCTTTTATTAGTAGGGTAATAAAAATGGGCGGCGATTCTAAGTTAATTGTAGTTTCGTGAATTCTAAAGTATTGCGGCCGTCGTGTCAATATAAATGAAAAACATGCTTAATATACGACAATATTTAGCAATCGGGAGTAAATAGATTTATATTATAATAAAGACTAAAAAATAAACAATTATTATTCCTGTGTAAAAATGTAAACCTATTATAAATGTGTAAATTATGTAGTATATAAAGAGCTGTTTATTGAAGTGTTCTTATAAGCGTATGAACGACTTGTTGAATGTATGTTGCGGCTGCGAACTCTGCCCGCGGAGAGGTTCGGCCGTCTCTGGAGACACGCCATGTAATGTGTACATAATGTTGTCCCTGTACAAGTCTATAGAAACTATCAAAATAGGGGCCCTAGCGATGAGCTAGTCACTTTGACATTGACGAATTGTATAAACCTCTGTTACAATTATCACTGCAGACAGTTTTTACATTGGTACATATTTATTGTCTTTGCGATATAGTGTCACGTGAGTTAGAGTTCGCAGATCTTGTCGGGAGTGGAGCCCTCATGTTTATAACTTCTAGATTATACAACCCAAAATTTCCATTCTTATGCTAAGATAGACAGCACGCCTTGGAAACTTAGTCGTAAGGGGTTCCGTTCTCGAGTCAGTATTCTGCCTCGTATTTTTGTTTCGCCATGCAAAGTGGTATTTATGTTGGTTTCGATGGAGAATTGAAAAGTAATATTTTTTCACTCGATTGCATCGTAATAATGGGTGTAGTTTTAGTGTCGGGCGATAGTTGTTGATTATTGATAAAATTACTTCGTGGCATCGGACGGCCGGCGCGCGCCAGTCGCGACAGCGAGCCGACACAACTTGTACATAAAGCTGTGTGCGTCTTCGAGTTGTTTTTACGTTTGCGCGATCGGTACGTTTATGACATCGATTGGCCCGTCCCAAGCTCAATCTATCGGATCGACCAATCGGAGAGCCAAGCCGTTGGTTATGATATGAATACGTTACTCAAATTAACGTTATCGATCGCGTTAACGTGACAACTCGTTGCAGGCACCCGTTCGCACGTTCGCTGTCACGACTGCGGGCTGTAGTGGTTTGTAGTTGTTACCTTGAGCAAATTCGGGGTCGCGTCGTTTGGTTCATGGGATTTTGTGATCTTGAGCAATAGATAAGACATCTACATTATATTATTTAACTCGGCCGTAGCAATCGCACGCCGCGCGTCATAGTCGCTCGTTCAAACACGCTTAATGAAGAACTGTGATATAAATGTGGCGGGTTTGAACGCTCGGTGCGAGGTGCCGCCGTAGCACCACGTGTGCCGTGAAAGCAATCCGTATGAGGCGCTGTGAGGTGACCACGTGTTTGCTGCCTCACGCGCAGGCAACTGCGAGGTACCTCGTGCCGGGTGACGAGTGCCGGGTGACGGTGACGCTCGGTGGGTGCCAGCCTCACTCGTGCACCGTGCCGACGCTATGACAGCGCGTACCATTAGTGTTATGGTCAATTAATGTTACGGCGTCACTCTAACACGTCTATGTAGGAAGAAATTTGACTCTGAAATAAAAGAAATTATTTAATTTTGGATGTTTTTGTTTTATTTTATATTCGAATCTTTTTATTCTACAATACTTTAGAAATGATAAGTGATAGTTAATTTGCAAAAAGAACCGTTATATATTATAGTATAGGAAAGAAGTCGCCACTTTTTTCCACACAGTGCGACCGACTTATTTGTTCAGTAGACAGTTGGAACTACAATCGCTATCAGTGTACAGCTAACTGCGGCTGTCAATAAAAATTAAATTGTGCCTGATTGTGGTTCGCTAAACAATCCAGATGGCTGCAAATCGGACTGTTCGTTTCCCCCTATACTATAAAAACATAGATTGTGTCCCTGATGTCAAAAATTGGAGCCTGTCGGCGAAATAATTAGTTTGAGCTTTTACAGCGTAGAAGAGTAGATAAACATATCTAGTTATTCTATTTTTATGATATATTGATGACCGTGAGTATCACGTGACCTTGGATAGTTCCCAAAATCTCTTCGCCCAGTTTCCTGTTAGATTAGTATTTTTCCATTTCCCACCATGGTTTAGGCCTTATCGTGGCGGTGGGGATCAGTAGTCTGAGGTGAACCCAGGCGAAATCAATTGAACCGAGGGGAATGCTCTTGGCACCCCTCTTATAAGAAGAGGGGAGCTAAAGAGCAGATGGGGCATCGCTCTTTGTTCACTTCTCTTATAAGTAGAGGGGACAAAAGAGCAACAGGAGGAGGCGCTTTGGCGCACGGGCCAAGGGGCGAGGGTGGGAACCTCACACCACTGCATTGCCCCAAAGTTGGTGGGGTTCTCCTGTAGTGCGGGACAACACCATCGTGGACTCTGTCCCTTAAGGGGCCGACAAGCTCGAGGTGTCCTGATGATTTGTTGTTGAGGGGCACCTCACCAAAGGCGGCATTGATAGCACTCGCGGTGGTTTTTGTGGTTTTTCGGTACTATAATGTGCCGCGAGCCACACACCACTGGACCCCATCCAGGGCCGGTGAAGGCGCTTGAATGCGCTTCCCCGCGTCAACGAAAAAAAACGGCAAACCACATTGACGCAAACTTTATGACGCAGTCATCATCATAAATTGGCGCTTTGTATGGGAGGAACAAAGAGTCATATATTTTTTAATATAATATATTTAATTAATCAAAGTATGAACCGTTGTTTTCTATGTACTTTTGTCATTTCTTAGGTAGTTCATTGACCGCTTAACTAAAAAAACGAATCGGACGGGATATTGATTCCCGTTGAATCTTTGAAGGCGATTTGGATTGACCCATCGGAGTTGATTTTTTTCCCTTACAAGAAGTTATCCAAATTTCGAAGATTTCTTCTGTTACATTTTACTCAAATCTAGCCCCAGATTTGAGAAAACTGTAATAAACAATACGGGCACTAGTCCACCAAACACAAGTAAATTTTTTTGGGTTTATTTTAGCTTGGGGCAGGATTTGGCAGGTTTTGGCTGGCTTGGCTAGTCAAGATCCAACCATTGCGCTGTCTCAGGCCGTCCACGGAGCTTATTCTGCAGGTCGAAATTTCCAGCACGAAAACGTTGCAACCAAAAACGCACTGTTTTATCTTGCAACACGACCACCGTACACATAATTCACCTTTCGAGTCGTTTCCGCAGCACTAGTGCCACGGCGGAACTGTACTCGCAAATAATGCGATACTTCAAGTTTTCCATTTTGCAAAATGAGTGACGAAAACAGAAAGCAAGGACCTAATATATTCACATAGATTAAAATACCAAGATATTCAGTGAGTAGGTATAAGTTCATGCACGTTCTGTTGACATTGCAAAAATATAATTTTATGTGTAATTGCGGATGCTTTACAACGGCAGTTAAATATGAAATCCCATCTCGGTGACCATTCCTATGGGAAAACCTCTCCCATCTCGGTGACCATTCCTATGGGAGCTATACTAATGCTTTTATCATGAACTACAACACACCTTCATACCAGTTACCCAATAGGGTAGGCAGAGTGAACGGAGTTCCACATATCACGATCCTTAATTCCATTCCTCCATTCCATTTCCTCCATTCGTAACTCTGTTCATACAAACCTACGACCTCGAACAAGGAGACGACAGTGGCTTAATATGATAAAATTGAAGTTAGTTATGTATTCTATGGTACTATGTATTTTGAACTTTTATCCATCCATAATGCCGATACAGACGATTCGATTATTCGATCGAGTTAATTGTCCTCACCTTGGCTTGAACCTGCGGCCTATTAAATAAATTTAAATACTTACGTCATCTGTCTGCACCAGGCGCGAGAGATGAAACTAATTTTAGTAGAGACATTTGAAAATTATATATATATATATATATATATATATATATATATTCAGGTCCCAAGACATAAAACTGTCTTCTTTTCACTGGGGTCCCTGCAATCATAACGAATTGTCAGAAGCAAAGGTTACTTTCGTATAATCGGAGATTCATTAGTGGTTTCCGTTTTCGATCCTGGCGAGACAAGAGTTGCAGTGGTTGCAACGAGTGGTGAGCGAAACTTTTTAGTTGACAGCCGATAAGCTATATTATTATGCAAATAAAAAGTTTTGTGGCAATCAATAAAAATATTTCTTCTTTTTATTACATTCGACAATTTCATAAAAAAAATCCTTACAATTCAATTAAAAACACAAACATTTGATTTAGAGCTATTCAAATAATAAAATAAAAGCTTCAGTAGCGACATCTCTTAACTAGTTGCGTCACGTAGTATTTATTCCTCTAAATAGAAGGCGCTAACAAGTAACGTAGGTTATATTACAAGTTGGACAATATTACTAAAACTATAATATTTGCCTATTTATAGAAGACAGTTAAAAGGCCGACAGAGCAAGACTGAAATCGGTTATTGATACATGTTTATTTAAAATTGTGTGGCCAATAAGAAGAGAAAAGTGCTTTGTAATACCTATCATATGATATTGATAAGGCCGATAGAATGGTTTTCCCAATAACTTTAAAAAAGCGAATGTAATTTACTGTTGATAGTCCAGGTGTGACGAAAGGAGTGGTTACTCAATGATTATGTAAAAAGCAGGTGGGCGGCGCTTTTCACATTAATAAAATTGTCTTACCACTCTTCATCGTGCAATTCTGCTCAGTTCTGTACCTTATTATTCTGTCCTGTCTATTTAAAAGAAATAGAAAAGGGGGTAAACGTGAAATCGGAGCCTTTTTTACGACTACCGAAGCCTATGAACATCCATAACATACATAATTACTATGTCGGTGCATTGTTCTCGTCCCACCCCCAATGGACCACCGGCTACTCACAAACCGCATGCAACGCGACACTGAAGATGTCACTTTACGGCGGTATTATGTGAGCGATAGGTACCTTCCCGGTGGTGCCGGCCCAATTTTGTTGCATTGGAGGAGGTAGTGAAATCCAGTATGCATGGCACTACCTCTTTTAGAAACATACAAGACAGCTCGAAGTGAGGCAGTTTGACTTAGAGCTCGAAGGTCACGTGATATTATATTTCTGGATTATACGATCTACTGCCAACTGTCATTACTCATTACCATCAGGTAAACACCCAAACTTCTTCTGTGGACTAGATAGCCTGAAGAATATTTTCAGTGCATAAAATCAAACAAATTAAAAATAATAGTTATTTATATATTAGTTGTTTTTTATTGACTAGGTTACAATCGTACGCTACTTATAATAGAGGAATACAAATTTACAAAAGTATAAAAACGATCATTACATTGAGTCCAACCTTACAAACTAGCTCAGCTTATCGATCGCCATATAAACATTAAATTATACAACATCACACATTACAGTGCTCGGGGCTGCTACGGACTTACTGCTTTTATACAGTTCGAGATATGTTACATTACATTACTTTATACAACATCACACATTAGTGCTCGGGGCTGCTACGGACTTATTGCTTTTATACAGTTCGAGACATGTTACACTACATTACATTATACAACACCACACATTACAGTGCTCGGGGCTGCTACTGACTTATTGCTTTTATACAGTTCGAGACATGTTACGTTACATTACATTATACAACATCACACATTACAGTGCTCGGGGTTGCTACGGACTTACTGCTTTTATACAGTTCGAGACATGTTACATTACATTATACAACATCACACATTACAGTGCTCGGCGCTGCTACGGACTTATTGCTTTTATACAGTTCGAGACATGTTACACTACATTACATTATACAACATCACACATTACAGTGCTCGGGGCTGCTACTGACTTATTGCTTTTGTACAGTTCGAGACATGTTACATTACATTACATTATACAACACCACACATTACAGTGCTCGGGGCTGCTACTGACTTATTGCTTTTATACAG
>JAFELO010000644.1:359817-407655 GCA_017140195.1 Eumaeus atala | reverse complement strand
TACATTATACAACATCACACATTACAGTGCTCGGGGCTGCTACGGACTTATTGCTTTTATACAGTTCGAGACATGTTACATTACATTACATAATACAATATCACACACTACAGTGCTCGGGGCTGCTACTGATTTATTCCCTTTATAGAGTTCGAGACATGTTACATTACATTACATTATACAACATCACACATTACAGTGCTCGGGGTTGCTACGGAGTTATTGCTTTTATACAGTTCCAGACATGTTACATTACACTGCATAATACAACATCACACATTACAGTGCTCGGGGCTGCTACTGACTTATTGCTTTTATACAGTTCGAGACAATTGTTGTATTTTAATTGTTGCTGAGAGGCTCTTCCTTCACACATGCGTGTGTATATAAACAAGGCGCCATCTATTTATTTATTTCTCTGCAGCTACAGCTAAACTAAGACGTACATGGAACAATTGTTTATAAATATAAATAGCAGGTACGATAACGTTAAGTGGCATCAACAATATGTTGATGCTTTTTCTATAGAATAGGGGGACAACAATATGTTGATGCTTTTTCTATAGAATAGGGGGACAAAAATCTAAGTCTTTCAACGACTGAACCATGAACATCGGAATAATTGTAGCGATGCATTGCCCTCCTTTTCACCTCCCACGCAATGGGCCACCGCCTACTCACAAAACGCACGAAGCGTGTCGCTTTATGTGTCAACTGAGCGAGATGTACTTGCCTCATTCCGTTGCATATGCATATGCAGCATGGCACTACCACTACTACTTCCAAATATCATTGTACAAAGTAATTAGAACAAGACTTATTACAATAAAACTACTTTTACGGATTTTATCGCGGTTTATTTAATTATTTAACTAGCCCGACGTTTCAGAAGCTTTAATGCATAACCCCTCAAGACACCAAGATATAATAAGTCCTGTTAGCGTAATCGGAACAACTAAAAATTATAATTTACAAAAATTATTAAAAGTACCCGAAGAGGGTACTTTTAATAAAGTGCGACACCAGGACATCTGTCATCTCAGTCCACCCGTGAACATGAGTGCTGTAAAGCTTCTGAAACGTCGGGCTAGTTCAATAATTAAATAAACCGCGATAAAGTCCGTAAAAGTAGTTTTATTATAATGAGTAACATTCGCGTAAACTTAAGACATCAACATGGAACAAGACTCGCTAAATTCAGTAAAGGCATTATGTTATATATATTATGTTATTATTGTAAAATTCTATTTTAATTTTATAAAATAACATTTTCAGTTGAATTGAATAATTATAAATATTTTTTAGGAATATCATATTATTATGACGCATACCGAGTTCGTACATACTCGTAAATAAATCCCCTTGTGTCTCGCAAAAAAGTAGCATATACTAATTTAGTAAAATGAAGTACCTGGCTTACACTTGCATATTCGTATAACAGATATATTATAAATAAATAATAATTTTAAGACGGTCTATCGACATATTCACAAATAAAGTACATTAGCCTAGTCGACCTTACACAAATAACTTTTTTAGTACGATAACAACAAGTTATGTCACTTGTTCTTTATTGGTGACTCGTCTGAAGAAGGTTTACGGAATTACCCACACAACAAAAGTTCACTTTTATAACGTTACGGATCGAGTATAATTTGAGGTGTTGGTTTTCCGTTGTCACTGTGAGTAATTATTTACAAATCGTTTGTTCATGTGTTGATCGTCAGTCACTTGTAACATATTTTATTAACAAGTACAGATGTATGTATGTATGTATACGAGTGCCTATGCAGATAACCTCAGGGTGTAGGGCTGCTTGTGGGTGTCGGTAAACACTTAACAAATGACTCCGATTGCTCATTTATACGTAACTATTTGTTCGCTACCTCCTATTTCTAAATAAATTGATCGGAATGTGTGATCCATTATACTAAACATTTTCTTTTATTTCTGAATGATTTTTAACTAATTATTCTATTTAATGTACTTCCTCATTTGTTTATATCCTTTCGTACATTTAGTTGGATAATACGCATCACGGGAGTAACTCCAGTCACCGGTGCGGTGCCCACACAACGAGCGGTACACAATGGCACACGCTTCTACATTTCCGTTGTAAGCTCTGCTCCTGGTGACCACAGAACATATCAGTGAGTAACCACAGAACATACCGTACAACAGCTGCGCCCACGCCGCGTGAAGATAAGAAGTATATGATGCTTTTGGTGCATCAATCTGTAACAAACGTGCCAGAATACTCTCTACTTGGTAAGTATGTATAACGTATGTATAACGTATGATATAAAAATATTATAATTCAGTATTAAACGTTTTCAAAGGACACTCTAAGTTTATAAATCCGACATTTAAATAAATGTAAATACAAATTAAAGAAAAAAATTATTAGCAGCTATCACTACATTTACAAGTAGGTTAACCTAACATATCTGATGCTTGTGTATTTAGCCGTTGCAATACCAGGCACATAACACCAGGCACACGCGGTACCGGAAATGTAACTGAATATAGAATAAGCTATTTCTCAGTAATTAGACTCTTTATGATCTTGATTGCCAAATAGATACTTAGACCACGTCCATTTTAACTGACACAAGCTAGAGCAGTAGTAAAGTAAACATTCCGTAAGGACACGTATACTTCATCATGTACGAGGGCTCCCTTGCGTCACGACAGACAGCACACAGTCGTGATATAGAGCGAATCGTATTTGTTGCCTCAGAATAATATTATCAAACAAAGATAAATCTTAACGGTTATATGCCTTTTACTTTCATCGAATAATGATATGCCCTGGCAGGTCCTAAGACTTAAGCGAAGTTATAAAACATTGATTCAAAACGAAGGTCGTCGACATTATTACGGTATCCGCATATGATGGCAATCATCTTAGCGTGACAAAAGGGATAGGAGTAAATTTATAACATCTTTTTCAGATTTACCATTAGGTCCACAGCAACATACATAAATAAACTGTTAATTATGTATCTACGCGCCCTCATACGGAAGCATCATACTTTGCTACCGTTGAAAAACATTATACTTACTTATGTTCTAAATAAAATATACTTTGTCGTGCTGTCAATAGTTAAGTACTACTAGGGTCTAGTGTAGGAGTGTACACTGCATCGCAAAGTGAAATGCAGGAAAATAGTGCAGATAAAGAGCAATGAACCCTGTCTACAAATACTTTTAGAGAAAACTACGAGCAGAAGTCATTTGTTTCATACATGCAGCTAAATAATAGTAATCAACATACAACTTAACTGCTAACAGCCGACATATAAGCAGTGTAATATTTTCTAATTACTATAGGATCTAACAATAGGACAGGATAGTGCCTTTATTGGATTTTGTAAGATCTTATTTATATCTGCCACCGCTGGGACGGCTGTACCGATACACCAGGCGGTGCTAACTGCTAATAATACTCTGTACTATGAGGACTTACGAATCTATTACAGACGTGACCAACCAGTCGAATTTCGTAAGCTATGTAGTAATATAATTAGTAGTACTAATGTCTAAAGTCAATGATGGCAGTATTCATGTTGGTAACCTCTGGTTTATTGCTTACCACTGAATTGGAGAATATAAAACTATGGATACTACAAACACCACTTACGGTTTGCATGTTAATGACCATTTTTCTGGACTAGCTGTGGAGAACTAAAGCTAAATATAAAACTAACATTGATGTGTCAAGATTACGCGAACGTTACTAAATGCAATAAAATTACTTTTATGGATTTTATTGTGGTGCTTGCTTGCTATTGTAAAGTTTTCGAGGCGCCGGTTTAGTTAAATTATTAAATAAATCGCGATAAAATCCATAGCAGTACTTATATTGTATAGATCAAACAAAGATTAATATATTTGTATGAGTATAAGGTACGTTTGTATACGAAGCCTTCTCCGTCTATTTCTGAGGAAGTGTGATGTTTGTAACACACAGTCCAGAAAAATGATTATTACAATTAGGACGAATTGATCATAAAGAGATTCACAGTAATTCAAACAAAATGTGTTCTCCGTAACACGTGTGACGTCATAATTTCCGTGACTCACATCGCGTCAACCGTTTGACCCACAATCAGTCATCTAAGTAAACTAATAAAATATCACAGTGGCATTACATAAACTATCACTAACTATACAGTATACAGCCAGTCCGCGCCGGACGAGGGAGATTTCTCCATCAGAGGGTGTTGATCGCGGGCTGTGCCGTCTGTGTGCAAACCATCATGATTCAGGTAACATCTGCAAAGAAAGGTCATATGAAACACGTGTCATGTATCCGTGAGTCAGGCAGGATTCTTCTGACGCATACCGTGACTCAATATTAGTGGTGCGTGGTAGGTACGCCGTACATTTTCACCGTGACTGCTAAACAAGTGAATGTTTTAGGAGGCAGAAGCTAATGAGGACGTCGGATATTCACATCGAGGCGTATTCAGTTAATTGTATCGTTTAATTGATCAGGATGCGGTGATTGGCTGTTTATTAAAGCAGACATCTGCGAACTCTCCACATATTCTGACGGTTATTGATAGTGTATCTTTTTATAGCATAGAGATAAAAAGGGGAAATCAGAGCGCTTTGGAGACTACCCATTCCCATAAACATTCGCATAATTGTTGTGTAGGCGTGTTGCTCTTCTAACCCTCATCTCATAACCCCCATGGCCAACCAGCTACTTACAATCAGAAGGAAACGCAAGAGTGGCTATCATTTTTAAACTAAACCTAAACATACATTATTAATATTAACATTATTCTAACATAGCTTTTAGTTTTATGAGCCATCATTAAAATAGCCCTTACTTTGCGTTGCTAAAAGGGGTGCGTTATTTCCTTTTAATACATTTATATTCTGAATATGAAGAATTCGAAATGTGAAGAATTTTATCATTATGGCCGCCTTAAGTTTGGAATGAAAGATAATAACAGCTCTATATGTAAGATATGAATAAAATACAGCTCAGTATTCGTACAAAAAGAGTATATGATCATTATTAGGTATACATCTCGAATGACGAACATGAAATCCTTTAGCATCCATAGTCCGTACTTATTGAGTACGCCATGACTCGCTTCTATATTTTATTATGGGGCACCTTATCGTAGTTTTATCGTATGCGCTACGTCTTCTGACTCGTTAGTTTTAATATATTCTGAGTCTTCGATAACGTGGACGAACGAAGCCTTTTTTTTTTGTTACTCATGGTGTTCTGGTTTCCAAAGAGGCGCGGTATGGTATGCCTTTAAGATGCCTAACTTATGATATTGGTAATACAAATGAATATTATTGCTAGTCTCATTGAGATATTGATTAAGGTGGAACGAAAACGATTAATGATGATGATGGAATATAATGATTAGTTATTAACTAATGTCTATCATTATAAATTCGTAAAAGAATTTAAAAAAATATTTAAGTCATAAAACATAACCATTAAGAAAATGTAAGGGTCGGCCGGATATCCTACGGAATTACGTTATTTTGGCAATTTACACGAAATAAATAAATATACCGGGAAAATACTACGTGCGACCTCGGCATTTGAAACAACGTTGTGTTAGTCAAGCCGTCCTGCATTTCCGTATTTGAAAATTGCCGCCACTTCCTACACGACTCATGAATTGAGATCGACAGACGCCAGATTGAACTGCGAAGAGATGAGACCGAGCCCGGTGCCACTAGCTGCCACCTCGAGCATTATTATCTAAGGTGGCAATTCAAATATTTATTTTTATGTAACGATTTATGATAGACTATTGGAGGGCATGGAGGATGTAAGAGTGCAATCAATATATGTACTAACTGGCGATATGAATGAATAAAAATCGAAATTAATTTACTAGAACCGACTGCTCCTATATACAAAACGAAGCCACCACCAAACAGTCATCGTGATTATAACGTCAATGTATAAATAAAATGTACAATAATATGTGCGCATTAAAATATTAATATCAGGGAGCGATATGTAACGATACGTAATGCTGACATCCTTATTACTTGGGAAGGGAATCGTTGTGCAGACGGGACAAACATGTCCTTTATGCGCCGAGATACCCACCGGAGTCTTGACCTTTTATCGCGGGGCCGTATCGGGCGCAAATGAGCATGCTCCTACGAGCCTCGTGCACGATCGTGTAGGGGACAGATGCGGCGCGGGCGCACTACTGCAGGTAACTGACATACTTCGTTACAGCTCGTCGAGTGACTGAATCATCAATCGTTGCGGTAACGAGCATTAACAAATACAGAGCCCCATGCTTATAACACACGTAATATTATTAAAGTTTAGAGAACAACGTTTCCGTGATCGTAATACTATAATAATTTGCTGATATATTTCTTATTAAATTCGTGAAATTGCTTTAAAATTGTGATAATTTTGAAATTCTGTAAAAATAATGGATGATAATAAATAAAATGTGTATAGTTATTCTTGTTGAAACTGTTTGTTTGCAAGCCAGCAGCAGTTAGAATACGAAATTCATATAGTTGATTGAATGTATTGTCACTTCTTGATGGAAATTACTGCTAACACTTGTATAAATAAATTAATCTATTTATTCAAGTGTTAACATAAAACTCTCTAGAGTATACTGTTATTTTATTTTATTACATACGCTATATAACTATTTATTTTATTCACAAACACAATACACATTATATTATCAATACCTAAATGTTTTAAAAATGAACTACATGTATTTCATTCATATATTACATTTATTTATATATTCAAGGTAGGAAATAGATCGCGTTATCTATTTCATAACATCTCCTAGTGTTGCACTATACTCGCATAACATTGGAGTTAGACTAGTAACAGTAGGCAACTCCAGATATGTGATCGAAAGGCTCTACAGCGATGAAGGCGCGCTCGTGAAGTAATCTCATATTTTACACATAATTGGAAATAATTCACTAAACAAATGCCATATCTTTCATCGAGAATGGAACACTGAATCGTTATTACAAACATAATTGAGTCTCAGCGGATGTCGCCTATCGGCATTTATATTGAGTCACGAATCCTGGACACCACAAGGATGTCTTTGTTGAAATATATTAGACACTATTCGCCTGCCCTCTTTTGCTAGCAGAATAGTATGTATATGAATTTACTAGATGTGCCCCGCGGTTTCAATGCCCCGCAATCTTAAAGCCCCGCGGTAAAATCTATCGCAGGAAATTATTAACTATTGTTTTCGGTATAAAATAATAATATCTTCATAACATTTCCGATTGCACGTCGGTGCCAAATTTTAACCAAATGAATGAGTTGTGTTTCCGGCAAGGAGTGGCCAATCGTACATACAAACTTTCGCATTTATAATAATAATATGATACGTAGAGATTATGTAGGTGTAATATTTCTGGGAGCTCCATAGCGCTGTATGCAGGCACGTATACAACATCGTGTTTAGAGTTGACATAACAAACAGAAGAAATTCCAGCAACAATAAACAAGGTTTTCTCGTGTTGTTTTTACGTTGCTGATCCTAAGCAAACATTTAAAATGTTTCTGTCTGTCTTTCTGTCATTTTGTTTCTACGTGGTAAAAACTGGATCGAAGAATGGCTCGGTTCTGGTTTTAATGGAGTTATCTCTTAAAGATAGAATAGTATATAGGGCAGAACCTGAGCTACATTATATTACTAAAATACTCAGGGTTTGGTCGCAGAAACAAAAAGACCCGGAAATTGTACTGGTAAAACCGTTGCACATAATTCCAAATGCAAATATTTTCAATTTTGTACTCGTAAAGTATATAGCAAGATGCAGTGAGTACTAAGAACAGGTCATAAGAAGTCACCCATATCTGGAGTAAATAACACGGTCAATGCGTTTATCCTTGGCTTGGTTTTATCTCTGTAAGGTACCAGCTAATGCATCGCCCGCTTCATTGCCCTACAAAACAAAAGAAATTTTTTTTTGTTCATCGTTTCAAGTATTTTTACTGCGAAAGAATGAGTTATGTGTAAAATTCCACTTAACTATTATTTTAGAGGAATATAATTATCATATCTATGTGAAAAACTAATATTATTATCATGCATGCAAGCGTTATAAGTAAAAAAGCAATGTCGTAAATGTAAGATTGGCAATGTAAGCGTAAATTTGGCTATAGGATTCAGATGCAAATCTGTTAACTGTCGTTGTCATTTTTTCCTTACGTTTATTCGTCCTAGAAACATTACCCCCATCCTGAATCAGCGGGTAAATACTGGTGATCTAATTGTTCTATTACTCGAGTACACCAATTAGACTCAGCTGGTCTAAATAGTACTATTAGGACTAATTTTCGTCATAGATAAAAAAAAATTATGTGACATTCTCGTATTTCATAAAGGCATTAAAATCCACGACGCCATCTATAGTTTTATTCAGTAAAGTGCTTATTCCTTAGTCCATTTCGCGAATGCACTTAACAAATAAGGCCAGCGAGCGAATCATTCCGCAGATGTGACGTCAATCCATGTCTACGTCATGTGCAAAACTCCCAGACTGTGCAGTTTAGTTTGACGTGTGAAATGAAATAACGGAGAGCACAACAGGAAGTTCGTCACGATTCACAGTCCATTTACTTCTTAGTTCTTCTGTTTTCCTGGTAGCATCTCAAACATGTGTAAATGAATTGTAAGTAGTGTCAGAATCGTATAATTTTTGAGTTTGCGATCTAGTGAAGGGGGTTACTATGACATTTTATACGAATAGCTTTTGCTTCACTGCGGTGATCTGGAATGTTGACTGATAACTAAAAATGGGAGAAAAACGTAACTTATGTTCATCCAAAGAGAACCCCTCGAGTATCTCTATATTAAATTTTATCACAATCGGCTCTACGATTGCTGTGTATCAAATACCGCTAATAAACTCGTACGCAGTTTCATGTATGTCCAGTTTCACTCCCAGATGTGGTGAATATGTCCAATCAATATTATGTGATTTTAATACTCGATTTTTAGCATCTTAAAGCAAAGTACGATAGAACGATTTTCACAGCTGGATTTTTCTTATTTATGAGCCAAATGAAGATGCATATGTTTGAGTGTAGTTAGATAACTTCTGGCGTCTAGATAGACATTGTCATGTTTTCTTTATTTCGTTTTGATGAATACCACTTGAAATTGCTCCTTAGCAGGTATGTAAACATGCGGCTGGTATTAATTTCCCACCGTTGAAGAGATACAGGAAAACTGTACATGACATTCATATGTAGCATAATACGTACACTCTGGTTTACATATATTCGAAAACACTGCAGTTGACTCTGACAGAGTGGCACTTCCCCGCCGGGCGGTATTCATCTTGCCATGGCGGTGGGGTTCGTAGCCAGTAGCAGAGACAACCCAGACACCTTGGGAGAAGCCAATTGAACCGCTCTTTGCTGTTTGTACCTCTTATATTTTTATATATTTTGCGCACTGGGCAATGGGGAAAGGAACCTCACCCCATTGCACAATCCCAAATTGGTTGGCGTCGTCCTGTGGTGCAGGGCAACATTTCTGTGGAGGGAGGCATTGTTTCCTAAGAGGACTGACTAGCTGTTGAAGTGCCCTGATGATTTTTATCTCCGGAGCCCCTCACCAAAGGCGGCACTGATGGTACTCGCGGTGGTTTTAGTGGGTATTCGGCACTATAATATGTGCGAGTCCCACATGCCATTGGAGCCCACCCAGAGCCGGTGATGTAGTGTAAATGCGTTTCCCCGCGGCAATAAAAAAAGAAATAAGAAAGAGTGGCGCCTAATTTTCAGTTACAGCTTATTAACTACAAACTTTGACTTATACGAGATGCGCCATCAGACCACACATCATACAGACAGCCAAAAAATCTAAAAATTAATTATTTAATTTTGGCTAATGTTGGCTCTAAAATAAATACTTAAACATTTTATATATCATATGTACATCCATGAAACAGCTACGGTTGTGTTGTGATAAATGTGCACACAACATATACTAATACTAGAAAGCTGAAGAGTTTTATTTGAATGCGCTAATCTCACGAACTATGCGTGTTACGTGGCCGAAACCGCAGGGCGCAGCTAGCTTGGGATAAATGTGTCCACATCCTAGAATTGCAACATAACGTGAAACTTCTGGATGTAGTTCTGTCATGGAGTTACCAAATTTCCGATTAGACGATGACTCACGTTTCTAAACATTTAATTTACAACAAGGTCAAGCGCAATCTGTATATACAGATCACTAACCGGTCGCGTCGATATCCAACACGTTTGACGGTCCGCTCTTGTAAATCACGAACGAAATACTTTCATCTACGTGACTCTGAGCCAGTGCCATGCTGCAATTGCAATCTAATTCGGCGGGCACGATCTTTCGTTCACAGGATACCATCGTAAAGTGACAGTTATGCTGTTGTGTTTATTGTGGTATGCAAGTGAGTGGCCCACTGTATGAAAGAGGTCGAATGAATAGAGTCTGCCTAACAGTTGTGTAGATGTATACGGATGCGGGTAGTTAGTAAAATTCTCGTTTGCCTATACTATGAAAAAACGGACAAGTATGTAAATGTTCCTGTCGTCTGTTCGTGCCTTAGAACCAAATATTATCTTGCCTTGAACACGTCACAGAACAGATAGGAGCTATATTTAGAACTGCTGATAATTAATTTTAGGTCAGTTTTTCTTGCAAAAGACGACATGCCATTAATTAATACAAATTAAATAAGAAATCCGGGTATAAGATATTTGTGGCTGTCATTGGGCAAACATAGCAAACAAATATATTTGTAACAGTGATTGTTTATCTCTCTGTTTAAAGCGCCGTGACTTAAATATTATGTGTCTTATATGATACTATTTGATCATAGATTAAAAAATACCATGAAATACCATGATATACAGTAACCCTCTCGTAAGTCCCAACAGTCAATACAAAAGATGTGCAACTGTTAGATAATGTACTTTGTAAAAGCAACTTAAACCCATGCGAATAATGGAAACTTTAACCCATGCGAAGGAAATATGTTTAAATTTTGCACATCTCTTAAATACAATCTTCATTGTAAAAACGACTTAAAAGCTATATGTTAGGTTGATATTTCAAAAAATATGTTTATGTATAATCACGAATGCTTCATAACGACAGTTTAATTTATATCTTGTATTTTTGTAAATCAATGTAAATGACTGATACTAAATAATATCATGAGATTCATTACAGTTGTGTTAAAGAAAGTCTAACCTAAAAACTGAAATACATCTTAGGAACGGAGAAAAACCGACCTGGAACGTTTCTGTTGTAAGAACAGCGGAAAAGACTTAGTCTGATGGTTGATCAGACCAGGTTTAGCCCGCGATGTCTGAAACATTCCCTAACAATTATATAAATGCGAGTCTCTTTGCATATTTGTTAATTTAATCACTTCAAAACGGATATTAGTTGAAATTTGGTAAAAATATAAAAAAATAATGTGATAGATTTTACGCCATTCTGGCGGATTCAGATTGTGCGGGCTGCAGCATAAACACACTTTTGTATTACAGATTGCTAATTGGGTAGCTCGAAGTCCCACCATGGTTCAAGCCTTGTCGTGGCGGTGGGGCTCAGTAGCCTGGGGTGAATCAAGATGAAGCCAATTAAACCGTGGGGATCTTTGCACCCCTCTTATAGGAAGAGGGGGCTAAAGATAAGGCGGAGGAAGCGCTGTCGGTACCCCTCTTATAAGAAGAGCAACAGGAGGAGGCGCTTTTGCACACGGTGCACGAGGCGGGGATGGGAGCCTAACCCCATTGCAATGTTCCAAAGTCGGTGGGGTTGTCCTGTAGTGCGGGGCAACCCCATCTGTGGAGGTGGACCCGGTCCCTTAGGGCGCTGAATAGCCGTCGAGGAGTACTGATGATTTATTGTTCCGGGGCATCTCACCAAGGACGACACCGATGGCACTCGCGATAGTTTTTGTGTGTACTCGACACTATCATGTGCCGCGAGTCCCACACACCACTGGACCCCGTCCAGGGCCAGCGAAGGCGCGTGAATGCGTTTCCCCGCGTCAACACAAAAAAAGGTAGTTTGAAGTAAATATATGTGAGTTCATATTAATGGGGTGGCATAGTCCCTGTGTGACAAAAAAATTTTCTAAAAAAGAAAGAAAAAACAGATTTTACGCAAGTGAAGCCACGGGTTACAGCTGGTGGTATACATTATATAAGTACTATCACTGCACAGCACACACTTGTCTTGGGAATTGACTGCGCTAGAAAGTTTGTACACACAAGAATGCAGTTCTCTGTTACATTTAACATATGAATTTGTCATAACGAAGCGTCGGCCATCACGATCGCTCAATGATATTTACGTCGCTCCAGCTCGCGTAAGTATTGCAGGTAATTGGAGGCAGAAACTGGAATATCCTCCCACGCAGGGAAGTGTTCTACGCGGCGACTGGTGTGGTGTAAATGTTCCGTAATTTCATTCGTAGAATTAATCTTACGGAAATCGAGTTAGAAATTTAAAGTGAGTGTTGAGACTAGCATGTTTCACTTAACATTACTTTGATTTTGTCTACTTATTTTGTTTGGTTCGTGTTATGAGACGGAACACATTTCTACCAAAGCTTTTCTTCTGCATGCACTTGGATGGCAAGCGAAAGAATCGCTTGGACTGCCCATTTTGAAAATTAGTATATACAACTGTTACCTACGACGAGTCGCTTGATTTTGAGTATAAATTTTCATACCTCATAACGTATTTATAATGCTTTATGAGAATGAATAGTATAGCGCAATGTATTAATAATGAGTTCCTACAGAGCACAATTTTGTACTTTCGGAGAGTTTATTTGTTCCTGAAATTTCGTCTGATGGTATCTGGCTTATTGATATGATGCAGTTGTTAGAAATTGCCTCCCAATATTAGGTTAGAAGTGAGCGCTTCGTTCACTACAAATGCATTGTTATTAAGTTCTCTTTTTTCATTCTATCATAGTGATGGCAACATACGCAAACGGGTGTTAGAATAATATATAGTAATAAGAATAATAATAAACAGTTCCAATAACAATTTCATCTACAAGAGTCAAACCGTTAACATCACACACCAGTGTCAAAACTCTAAATATTCCCAGATCCACACACATACATCTAGAAAGAGCGATCACACAAAAAAAACATGTGGAATTGTAAGAAGATTTATGGGCAAGGACCATGAAGTCTAAATTCATATAGAAATAATTTAAGTACTTGGCGTAAGCCCGTGCTTGTAGTATAATTCGTACCTCTCTAGAAGAGTGAAAATAAATTTTCTAAAAATAATAATGATAATACATATAAAATTGTAATAGTGGCCGGTAGCTTCTAAGCCCGTAATAGCAGCCCAGGGGCTGCATAGTGCATACCAGGCGCTATCAGATGTTCGGTTAGGAACGATTAGCCGAGCAGACGACGGGTCCTCGAGCGCTACATCGTGTAATTATCGTATTTTATGCTTATCATACGAGTTAGGTATTTAATCACTAATCATATGTTGGTTACACAATATCACCATATCACAGGTTTATTGCTGAGTGAAAAGGACAGTCTAATCAAATGTTGCCAAACGACTGCCGAGGCATAAGCCTTCACCACAGCAGAAAACATTTAAATATCTTCAACATTTGTAGTCTTCTTATTATTGTTATATATTTATTCGAACACTTTTGGCTGTGTCATGCGGAACTATCGGAAAATGCACGAAACTTGAGAATGTAATAAAATTAGTTTCTTACATTAAAAGAGGCAGTGGCGTAACTAGACCGTCTGAGCATGTGGCAATTACAACAGATAGTGCCACGCTCTCTACCAACAATAAGAATGCCAAATTAATTAATTTAGGACCCTACAACGACCGGAGGTCCCTTGTTAGACCGGTCATTTTTCCAGCTTGCCACCCTGGGCCCTATTTTTATGCTACTAGCGTACATCCCTATTGTTGGAGTGAGACAAAGGCCTTTAAACGGTATCATCTGTATCAATCCCATGTAAAGCAATGTTATTGAAATGTCAAAAGCCGTACGTCATATTATTTGGTGTTAGTAGTTTTTATGTTAAATATTTCAGAACCGTTTATCAGTTCTCGGCACATTACTGCATTAGCTCAAAATAGATACAGTGAATCACAAAACGGCAGCCTCTGTATTATCAATATTGTCGTCATTGAGGAATAGGACTTTGGTTATGAAAACAAGAGAATCTGTTGTTCATTTGACGTGGACAATAAGAAAATAGCTGAAAAGGGAAAATGTACAAACAGCTAATAAATGATTACTACTATTTAAGATTTTTTAAGACCTACATCCTATTATACAGCCAGAACATGAGGTAGACAATTAAATAAATGAAAAAAAAAAAAATGTTAAGACTTGGAATCTTATATTTTCATATAGGTACAGGATACCGCCCAGCAGTGTAATGATAAGGAGTGCTAATGATGATGGTAACGATGATAGGTATTGTAATTGCATTACATTCCAAAGTTTTCGGTCCACAACAGTTTGTATTTTGATCTATCTTTCTTATTTTCTTGAGACTGCTTTATATATACTATGAGGTGTTTCGAATGTTTCCTCAATTGTTGGCACGATTCGGTTAGCGCAAAAGAACTCATTCACGGCTGAACAGAACACGGTGCTTGTAGGTCTGAGGAAGACAGAATTCTAAGATCCGCAAGCACCGAATTTCGAGAGTTGTTATGGTAGAACGTATATTTGGTTCATAGATTGTCAGTATGCCTTTAATTTACGTTGACGCTTTTACATAACCATACATTTTTTACAAAACCATACATTTTTTCTTTTACATACCAAACAAAAATACCCTAAAATATATTACACGCAAACTAGTGTCAAACTATAAGCTTATTTACAACAGTTAGACAATATTTATACGACAAAGTGCCTATAATATTACAAACTAACATAAAATTACATGCAAGATGAACCGAAGAGTTAATATCGGAGTACACGTCTATTAGTGCAGCAGTGTCTTCCTGTTTTGTACGTAACAGATAATAATCTGCAGGCGTATACTTGGTCCGCCCACACCTACCAGCTATCTAAACTATATGTTGAATACATCTATAGTGTATCTTATGATATTTACATGCGAAGCGGTAACTACGAAGACAAGACTCGCGTTAATCACTTGAGACCGCTTGTCTCAGAGATAATGATAGATCAGTGTGAGATATCCATTTAACCTTCACATATATGCCACGAAACAATGTGTGTCAAAGAATGCCATTGTCAAATAAGGGTCGCATCGTCCTCTGACTACAAAGTACAAACTATGAGTATGTAGTTCGAAGTTAAAATTATATAAGACTGCCTCGTAAGCATATTTCGATGCAGATTGTGTTCGAGCCCCGGTCAGATGAAAAAAATATCAGTATTCCTCAATTTCTAACAACAGCCTTACATGAATAGTGGGCGGCGGTACACCCACGTATGCCGGCACGTTACCCCGTCGGTCCTGTGCCTGATTTCTCTTGGGTACTGTCGAACTCGTCTCATCCGCCGTCTCAGAGGAATTGGAGAATACTGTGAACACTTGTGCACAATAATACGTCCTGCGCCACTGAGCTTAGAGACAACTTCCTAAGGCCAGAGAGAAGTGGCTAACCAACTGATCAGAAAGAGAACTTGTTAACCAACTAATCAGAGGGAGGACTTGTTAACCAAGTGGCCAGAGAGAGAACTTGCTAACCAACTGGCAATAGAGAGAGAGAGCTTGCTAACCAACTAGTCAGACAGAGAGAACTTGCTAACCAACTGGTCAGAAAGAGAACTTGCTAACCAACTAACCAGAGATAACATTTGCTAACCAACTGGCCAGAGAGAGAGAATTTGCTAGTCCACATTAGCTCGCAGGACATTAATGTTATCATTTGGCATTTGGCATTTAAGATATATTATTCGCTATACTATTTGTTTTCACGTATCACATAGACGCTATGTGTACTATTCTATAACTAAACAGCCTTTAAACTTTCACTTCATAAGGAAGCAAAGTGTGGTGCGTCTCTCAAGTATCATTTGTAGAGTCCATCAGGCAAACTCTACAACTTTACAAAATAAGTATTTATAACGTCACGATTACGGCTCACATAAATATGTTTATGACCCACAAATGGTAAGTGCGTACATGTAAGCCGAAACACTGATAACGACTCCACAGAATACAAATACAAAGCTAAACTGTGTGCCGTTATGATTAAGAGGCAATAATTTCTTGTAACATGACTAATATACAGCCATATGCAACGAAAATACGAGATAATGCAGAGGTTACTAAAGGTTATTCGTACGAGGCGACCCCCGCACGCATCCGTCAAACTACATTCAAGAACAAGCGATGAATGTCTCGCTATAAGATCTACATAATGTTTTTGCAATGGCATAATAATGTTATACCTTACCTTATGTATAATGGTTAAAATATACATCGCCAACATGATTAGCAGCCCTTATCACTTATCCACTGCTGGATATAGACCCTCTTCAGTGAACGCCAAGACAACCGATACCCTCCCACTCGAATCTACGGGCCGGCTGCTAAATATATACATAATCTTTACATTTTCAGACATTTTAATAATACATTATACTACGGCAATCTATCTGCGTGGCAGTTTTATAGTGCGCTCAAACAGATGATTTCACTATTTAGGGATCTATAACGCGTTGTCTAATTTGAATACACTTGCATCTGCTCCGATTGTTATTTTGGGTGAGAGTAGGTACCTACATACCATCAGCTGGAATCCTATATAAAAGGAAGAATCCGTCGGTCTTGTTATCTATACAACTTTGTCCACGTATAAAAAGTAGTAGGAAATGAGCTAATGTATCGGCGAGGAGAATTAATGACTCGATCTGATGAGTGATAACCAATATATATCAAATAACAAGGAATTGCAGGGAAGGATGTTAAGCTAACATGTTGGACACATCGCTAATCAATAATTTTCATACTTTTTTATGTTTCAACTATAGATTTAGAAAGAGGTATGCGTTTTCACCAAAATTGCGAGACAATGTGAAAGCTCTGTAGGTTACTAAGTGTATATTATTGAATGAATGAATGAACATAAACACAGGAGATGTAATCGCAGTATGGGCTCATTATTCTTATTACACATTATCTAAACCTCAAAATTTGTTACAGCTCATAAGTCTGATTAGAAATGGTAGCCAGTCGACCTGAATGTGAGTTGCTGATGCTTTCACAGTAGTACCGAAACATGACTTCACTTGTTATTCACTGACGCATTGTTATTCTAAACTAAAACCATTATTAATGTTAACTCCATTGTTTACTGGGCGGCTGAAGTTTTACTCAGTAGTTCGATCATGAGTAAAGTATATTTCTTTGTTTCATCATTAACACTTTATAATTAATAATAAATTATCATAATACGCTATATACTTATTTTTATACGTTATGTTTTGATCGATGAGCGACCCTAAATGTAGTCGTAAATATCGTCGGTCGGTCGAGTTCATCACTGTGCGTTATCTACTACCCAAGTCTTCCAGTTCATAAAAATATCACGGTCCTGACAAAATATCACGGTCCTGACAAAATATCACGGTCCTGACAAAACCGACAAACCCAGTGTTTATGTGTCTTAATTATATTGTAAAAAACGGGACATGTGGTTTAAACATTCACACAACTGTCCTAGAACTCATACGCACTATGCCATTTCAAGTTGGCGCGTTAAAACATGGATTTCTTTATATTTTCAACTTACATTGCTAGTTGCGGTAGAAACCTCTAAGTGGGTATGACCACTATCATTTGATCTATAGACCGATTTTAAACCGCGGTATGCCGCCCTGCTCGCCCGTCGATCAAACACTTTAACAATACTTACAGTTATTATCTGCAATGAATGGAGCCTTATATGACTCAACAGAGAGCTATTAGTTATAATGTACAGTGGAGCTGTTCCATTATTAACGATACACTGTATCAGGACGTAACACGTTAACTGGGTGGGAAATGCAATAATGATTATGGTCTCTGACGATGCACATTGAGAACGCAAAGTAAACAAGGACAACCGAGTTCATGAGTCCAGTACATTCACAAAAGTAGTCAAATGTTTCGGTTGTCCATAAGGTCTTTTCGATAGTGTACAGCTACAATAGGGTGGCAAAATGGCAAAATGCCGTGAGCGTCGTCCGACTGGAACCCCGTCCAGAGGGCCGTGCCACCCGTGAGCTAGGAAGATACTAGCATTTAAATTATAAGCTATTAATGTTCGAATTAAAATGACTAATCTAAAGTTTACGGTAGATTTAAAAATATGAATCGAAAATTCAACGTTATAATTAAAACTACAAAACTAGAATTGAATGTTATAATTAAAGCTACTACAGTAGAGCTCATTGTCATACTGAAATTTTAAAGTATAAATAATTCAAGTGTATATTTAAAGAGGGAGAGGGGCCCCTGCTCATGAATTTTCCATATTCCCCAAACGGAATAGTTCACGTTAGCAATCTGTGGTACAGCTACGACTTACGCCAATATCTGTGAAGATGTATTCTAAGCAACAGACGGAATTGTGATTGATGGACACGCAACCGAATGGTCCAGTGCGATATACGTGTGCGGCGGCCTTAACCACGAACAATATTATGTTATCTGCTAATGAATTTTTAATGTTGTATTAAAATATTTATTTATTGACTTGTAATACGGCTTGAATTTCTTGGTATGATATAAGACGTCACGGTAACGGGAACGTAAACGATGTCTGTTTCTTCTTTTACGAAAAATGAAGATGTTAGTCCACTTTGTGATATGTAGAACACCGTACCACGCCAAGAGACGAACTCAGGATATAAAAGTGGACGCTTCATTTAAGAGATGTATGACGAAGTGTTTGGTTATACGACAAGTGGATATTATCTTATCCTGTAAAGCGTGGTAGAGGCTGATGATGATGATGGTTTAGGCACTCTAAAGCCAAGGTTGAAACCTTGTCACGCTGCGCTCTCTCGCTATCATTTGAAATGTATTCCTTTGACTCTTTTACTGTAAAAGGCTGTTCAAACAAGCAGCAGCAGGTACGCCACTTGCCTACTGATTGATGACGTTTATATGTTTTTAATCCTTACAATATATTTATAGATGTGAAAGATTGTGTCATCTTTCACGCATAAACTACATGACGGGTCTAAATGAAATTAATACACAGTATTTAATAAGCCATGCTGCACTACAGCGGAATTGGGCCGGCACGACCGGGAATGTACCTGTCGCTCACATGATAACGGCGTAAAGTGACATCTCCGTGACCCATTGGGGGGGGGGGGGCGTTAGCAATTTCGTCTACGGAATGACTATTTACCATTATAACAACGGCCATTTAATGAGGAAACATGTGGGCTCCGAACAATAAAATGAGTCCCGTATGGCCTGACAAGCACGCGAATATATCTGTTTCAATTTGAGCTCATAATTTGTGACCTTGACATTAAGCAGACCTCAGACCGGAGGCCGGCGTATAACTTTAGTGTGTAATTTCGTTATAATTTGAAAACAACAATAAAATGCAAGAGTTATCTGCAAGTTAAGCTTTATTGATTTTTTGTTTATACGCACGTGGTGTTCTAGAGTCCAGTGCCATGTGAGATCATATACCACGGTTATGGATTTTTTATTAGTACAATAACAGATAACTAAAGTATATACAACTGAGTAATGCAAAGGATGCGCGTATTTTTTTTTTGGTAATGTAGCAACTTGTAATAACTAACTACGCCCCCCCCCCCAATTTTAAAAAAAATCGTGCCGTGGCCCACCTGTCCCACCGCTGCTATGCCTGTGTCTCCAGGATATACAGCTGCTACCGCTTGTGACCCTTGGATATGATCACACGGAGCCCGAGACAATGCTAAAAACTGCCTTGCAAGGAATTTAAGAAGAAAGTAGGAGTAGAAGGAAGAGTTTCCAGTTTTCGTGGGTTGATTATTTAAGATATTTAATGCTACTGCGAAAAGATATTATTGGTTAATATCTTTTCGCAGTAACATGCGGGCGAGGAACTCGCTATTACATATTGTATGTACATGTTCGCGGCTGTACAAGTCCGCTGCCCCACATGTTCTGTAGCACTTTTTACCGTACAAGGAGGTCGTTCTACCTTTTATGAGAAATAATAAAGTGTCGCATCGAATAAGCCGCAGTGGAATGGATTTCATGCCAGTTGGCAGTCGATTAATATTATACTAGCTGCTTGTACCTGGTGTTGCCTGTGTTTACTGTTTAATAGTGATCGCCCAGAGATCGAATTTTGCTCTAAATTACAAAGAATCTTACTGTAGGTAGTTAATAAAAATTAAATGTCCTTAGTCATAGCATCTTTGATAGTGTCACAATTTGTGTACTTTAGGCTTAAGTATTCTCCGTGCGTGCCGAAGTGTGAATCGTTTTATTTAAGTAAAATAACAAAATTATACAAATAAGCATATTACATTAAAATATTAGTTTCCTGCACACATTCTCCATATAATCAAGTGCATCAACTTTAAAATCACATCCATTTGCGCAGTTATTTATAAAAGGGGTGGCAATACTTTTCTACACCCATTAATATGTAGAATATATTTGTTAGGAATTACGATGTTCGAAATTATTCTCAAGTGCGATGGAAGGACCAAACTAACCTGAAATTCACAACTCTGGCGATTTAGTATGATGATTATATACTTAAAAATATTTTTTTTCGCCAAATATAGCTTTATTAGTTTTTCTTAAATCTCCGGAAGATTTTGTTTCTTAATGTGGCCGTAGGCTGTCCCTAAGAAAGGATTTTAAGAAACTTGCGACACAACATTAGAGATTAGTTAGAATAAATACCCAAGTAGGCGTGGACGAGGCTTGTAATAGACATTGCAATGATGTAGGGCGCTATGATAAACTCGGACGTGGCTCTATATTTTACTGTGCATAATTGATTTATAATGACTCATAAATTATAGTGGTACGGGCATCTGACACTGTTTTGAGTGAAGCTAACGGAGAATAATCATTTGAGTTTCGTTCTCCAGAACTACGTTTACAACTTCTAGAATGCAGCAGCAAACTACAACAACTACCGCATGCGGCACACCTTCAGAGATATGGACTGTGATGGAGTAGTCGCAACCATAATTACTGGAACCCGCAATAGTAGACACCTAAAGGAACACCCAGGAAGCTTTGGTAAGATGGAGTAAAAAATCTCTCAAGACGAGTAGGAAAAGAAAGAAAGTCGTTAGGTACTATAAGGTAGCCATGGGAATAGGTTCCAATACAATAATTTATACTTATTTTTATGTTATATAATATGTATTATCATTTCTTGATCCAAATTCAGGATATCAGATTTACCTGATGGGAAACTGATCGTAAATATAGAAAAGATTGTGGAAATTTTATAAAAATAGTATTTATACATACAAGTGATGTGTTAAACAACGTTCCATTTTTAATTAAAATTAATATACGGTTTGTGCGATGTAAAGATAAGCCAAGCTCAAGGAAGAGATGCGGGTAAAGAAGTGCTCTATCCAGAAAGTACTCTGTAGTTGCACATAGGAAATACACTGTACATACAGCTATATCATTGCATTCTTTTATGTATAAGCAAATATACACGAGGTATATAACGGAGCGAGCTGTCCGGTCCTCATTTAGTGCTAACGTAAACACTGGCAGGTTTCTCGAGAGGCGGCCGATGTCATTATAAACTGGTCGACGCAAGGTTACTTTGAATCCAACTCTCCAGCGGTTTTTTTCAATAAATATTCAATGTCGTTACGTTTTTATGTCGACCACAAATTCTATGCGAAAAGGGAACAGGAGGCGGATTTTTTGTGCCACGAAACATACTTCTCTGTTCGTTTATACGTCATAGAACAGTAATATACGCAAAACATTGGTTTAGGATTGTATGTCATGCAAGCCGTTTCACCCTAGTGTCTATATATTTGATAGATATTATCCATTATCAGCCTTTATATACGGGACATAGGCCTCTTTCCGTAGACACCAAGACGGCCGATCTCCTACTACTCGCATCCATCCCGGACCAACTACTGCACGGAGATCGTCTTCCCGCCTGATGAACGGTCTACCAACAATTCGTTTTCCTAAACGCGGCCTCCACTCCAGAGCCTTAGTGGCCTTCTTACGGACCGAGAAACGGACATATATAACGGATTACGGACAGGTTGAATTATTATTATTATTTAAATGTGCTGTAATAGATTTTGATGGTAGTAGTGTTACACTGCGTTGTATTCGAATAGTGCCGGCACGATTGGGGGATACACCTTGGACATACAGTTGTCAAGTGACAGCCTCACAGATGTGCGTCGTGCGGATTTAACTTCCGGTGGTCCATTGGAGGCTAGGAGAGCAACACATCTGCATAACCTCTCTTCAACCACTAAAACTTTAACCACATATAATATTAAAAACAAACAGAATCCTCACCGTGCAATATAGGACACTCCTTTTTTTTGACTGCCCTATGCTGACTGAAGTGACCAGTGCAGCTTCATCGTGTACTATAACGGATGTCGGGCGATGGTCTAGGCGAGACTGTGGTCAATAGGGTGGCAGATCCCTCCTTTTCCGCAGATCGGAAGGAAGCATCCCGATAGTTATTTAAGATGAGTTAAAGTAACAATTATTATCTTGGCCGACGGGACCGGACCCTCTCGCCCCCAGCCCTATCGAGGAGTGCTGCTCACGCGCGGCATTATCGTGGGGGCTGGAAGAGCTGGTTGAGCTATCATGCCTGGAGGGAACACTCCCCTTATGCCCACTTAGCCTATTTATAATAAACGTACCTTTACCATTTCCCGTATGTGGGGTTCTTGAAGGACGATGTGGGCGGCTTGTACAGCGGGTTCTCGCCCACGCAGTCTTCAGCGCCGACGTTCTCGTACGCCGGGTCGTTGAGGGGGAGGGGGGGCATTCGGTTCTTCCAGAACAAGAAACCTCCCACCGCCAGAATCGTCAAAAGTGCTAACAGTCCCAGCACTATTGGGATGGTCACTGTGGACGGAAGTAATGTGTACTATTTCCACTCCTGTGTTGGTCACATGAGGATTTGCGAGAAAAAAAAAGGGAGTATTGTCACCAGCGGTCATGTTTTCGAAGTCTGCCTATGACATGAATATACACATATTGCTGTACTAAACACCTCAAACATACGTAAAACTTTTTAAAGTTCTATTCGTGTTAGTATGGTGGTAGGTATTTATTTTCTTATAACTTTTTTCACTAAATAGGCCATGTAACACAATTTTGCAAATCGGACTAATAGTTCTTGTGATTAGCACGTTTTAACAAATAAACTCTTCAGTTTCATAATAATACTAACATCACCGCGTGGATTCGCCCACATAAATTTGGTACTACTAGTCGTAGCGTCATGATAGCCCAAAGCTTTATTCAACACAAACATAATTTATCAATTCGGGCCAGTAGTTCCTGAGACAGCGCATTCAAACAAACAAATTCTTCAGCTTTGTATTATTAAGTATCATCATCATCTCCATCATCATCAGCCCTCATCGGTCCACTGCTGGACGCAGGCCTCTTCCAATGAGCGACCGATCTCCTGCTACTGGATGCTAGCTGGTCCTGGATGCGAATCAATCACAGACCAGCTACTGCACGGAGATCGTCTTCTCACTTGGTTAACGGTCGACCTACCCTTTGTTTTCCAAAACGCGGCCTCCACTCCAGAACATTAAGTTTCTGGAGTGGGGGCCGCGCCCATCTGTCATCTGATGTTCTGAGTGTGTGACCAGCCCATTGCCGAAATAATATAGTAAATAAATAAATACTTAAAAAAAAACTAGATACAAAAAAAATTGTATCTATTATTAAGTATAGATAATATTTTTATTACTGAACAATGGAATTTATTTCGGCACACTGCACACTAGCTGAATTGCGGCTCCCAATGTAAATTGTAATGCGGAGCTCCTTCGCTAGTTAAAAATTTTAATGCGGAGCTCCTTCGCTAGTTAAAAATGACTATTAAAACGATTAGTCCCAGTTTTACAGCGAAACTCTGATGATGAACACGTTACACTAACAGTGGGAATGTCATCTCATAACGCTCACAAGCAAACAACCCAATTACTTATAATTCAAATACTACAATGTTCATTCTAAAAGCGACGTTTGTATCCAACAAGTGTTATATCAACGAACAAACAAACAGTGAAATGGAGCTATAGGAGCGAAAGAGACGAAACTACGGGCAAACTTTTTGTTTAAAGAAATAAGACAAATGTTATATTGATACAAAACAGCTGGTCATATGCACTGTCTTGTGAACATCTGAGCAAACAAGAACTGTATGAATACTGATTACAATGTAATAATTAACGTTCAAAACATACATGCATATAACATAAAACTCCTCTTCCCCGTCGGTTACAAAGAAAGAAATTAGCATTGAATATTCTTGTTTATTTACGGGATGGTGTTTTATGACATCGCAATGACAAAAAGGAATATCTTTTTTCTGTTTTCTTTAACGCAGGGAAAATGCTTTATTCACGTCCAACCGGGCCCGGGTGGACCTTCAGGGTGTGCCGGACTCAGCATATACTGTGCTGCTACCGACTGAAAAGCGGTACCGATTGGCTACAAGTCGCAATCTTGGTTTGGACGCTCTTGTAAGTTGGCACATAGCCATAAACTGGAGTGTTACCAAGCGTATGCAGCAGCGACGAGTACACAGGAAGAAAATATAAGAACACTAAAGAAGGAGCACAATTCGGCCACACAAGTGCATAAAAAATATATCGCCTAATCAAAGTCAGGGCACGTAAGCACCCCACCATGGTTCAAGCCTTGTCGTGGCGGTGGGGCTCAGTAGCCTGGGGTTATCCGTGACACCTTGGGCGAAGCCAATTGAACCGAGGAGGTGGCGGCTCTTTGTAACCCTCCTATAAGAAGTGGGGACTAAAAAGTAAGAGGAGGTGCCGCTCCTTGTACCCCTCTTATAAGAAGAGGGGACAAAAGAGAAAAAGTGGCGGCGCTTTTGCGCACGGGGCAGGGGGCGAGGATGGGAACCTAACCCAACTGTTGCACTGTCCCAAAGTCGGTGGGGCTGTCCTGTGGTGCGGGACAACCCAGTCTGTGGAGATGGCGTCGGTCGGTCGGCTGACTTGCCGTCGAGGTGCCCTGATAATTTGTTGTTCCGGGGCACCTCATCAAAGGTCACCAGTGCCTGGTTGCACTCGCGGGTGGTTTTTGTTTTTCCCAAACACCACTGGAACCCACCCAGAGACAGTGAAGGCGCGTTAATGCGTTTCCCTGCGTCAAAAAAAAGGCACGTAAGTAGAATTGGTGAAAGACTAGACCGCTTTCACCATTCCAACTACCGCGAATACGGATTCAACTGGTGATTTTCTAATTTACTTAACGCACCGATAGGCGGAGGCAGTTGAAACCAAGGGGGAGGCATTGGCGGTTGGTCTGGATGCACCGAAGGCCTTTGATCGGGTTTGGTACAAAGCGACTTCCCGGGAAATTACTGGTTTTTTACAAATCGCAGCATCAAGGCCGTGGTTGTCGGCGCATGCTCCGCCCTTAAATTTGTCAACGCTGGTGTTCCTCAAGTCTGTGTTATGTCTCCTACGCTGTTTCAGCTACATATCAGTGACATGCTGCAAAATAGTGGCCATCATTGTTACGCCAATGATAGCAGTGGGGATGCTTTATACACTGGCCGTGCCAAAATTTCCCGGGAGCATGTCAACGAGTAACGAACATTATTCCATGTCTCTGAATACAAAATTTAGTCTAATTGAACCCTCATAAAGTACAAGTAACCCCCAAAGCCACCCTTTGTCATATCTCCTCGTTTTCAAAACCTCCTGAGCTAGTATTGAAATACTTGGTATCGACATATCGGGTAACGTTCAGTTCCGCGGTCATTTGTAAACGAAAGCTAAGTTAGCCTCAAAGAGGCTGGGCATGCACAATAGAGCAAAGACTTATTGGTGGGAAGGGGGGATGAATTGAAGTACTGACATCAATCAAACCCGTCGGCTGCAACTTTAAAAGGCGCTGGTCTATGGAGTACTACTCCCGCTTGGCAGGGGCCCCGCAATATGCCAAGAATCGTTGACGACCAAGTCACTTATGGACAACTCGATTCTCTGGTCTAATGTAGAAATGTCGTTCACTGTCTTTTACCATGTTTTCTATGGGGAGTGTTCCGAGGATCTGTTCGGCTTAGTACCAGCAGCAGAATTCCATCTTCGGACATCGCGACAGAACTCTAATCTCCACGCCTACCACCTCGATGTCCCTAAATCAATACAACAGTGCGGTATTAATGCCACTTTTTACCGCGTACAACTATACTGTGGAACCAGCTGCCTCCCTCGGTATTTCCTATCGATGCGGCTTAGAGGTTTTCAAGGAAGCGCATTCCTTAAAGGCCGGCAAAGCGTCTGCAAGACGCCTAGTCTTTCAAATGTCTATGGGCGGCAGTAGCCACTAGCCACCTGTTCGTTTACCTATATCTCTGTACAAAACACCTCGGTTTTCAGAAGACCAATCACATAAAATAACACATAAATTTATACTAATATAATAAGGTGAAGCTTTTTTGTTTGTTTGTTCGAACGCGCCAACCTCTGGAACTACAAGTCGGATTAGAAAAAAACGTTTTAATGTATGAAAGCTACACCACATGCGAGACTATTTACCAGGACGCTGCGACTAATCTAAAAATTATAAAATCCAAAACATATCTTTGGATCAGAGAGATTTCTTGATTGATTCATTAATATGTCATTTTAAACAATTTTAATAACATTGAATACAAACTTCGGCGCGCCCACTTGGCACCTTCAAACCAACCAAATTCTGTACATACGACGGTTTAGAAATACGGAAGAAATACTCTACTGGAGTATTGTTTGCATTGCATTGCAGCGGAATTGTGACGGCACGTTACCGGGAAGATACCTCTCGCACACATGATACCGGCGTAAAGTGACGTCTTTGATGTCGCGTTTGATGCGGATTTCCGGTGACACATTTAAGGGGGGGGGGGCGTGAAAATTAATGCAACGCATCCTCATAGTAATTATGCTGATGTTCATGGGCGTCGGTAATCGTAAAAATAATCCGATTGCTCGTTTTGGCAAATTTTTATTTATTATAGGCGGACGCCTATAATAAATAAAAATTTGCCAATTTATGCTTATGGACATTAAAAAAATGATAGGTGAATGTAACTCACTGTTCACTTGACCCACTATCGCGTCACTGGTGGAGTCACACGAGCCGATGACCATCAAGTAAGTGACCCCGGCGTGTCTCATGGCTGCATAGTCTATGGAGCAGTTGTTGATCGAGGTGTCGTTACATCTGACCCATATGTGTCTGTTCTGGTCATCTCTGTCGTCCATCACGGACGCGTTGTACGCCAGACGGTGTAGCGGGAACTCACAACCCTCGCACTTGCCGGGCTCGCTGCTGAAGGTGCACTGGTCGCACGTGCTGGATATATGCATGCACAGGTCCTGGCAGTTATTGTTCCGGTCAAAGTATCTCGAGCCGTACAGTGATGTGTCGTTGTAGCATAAACATCCGCAGTCGCAGACGCCGTGACCGGAGCACTCCTGCAGGAATCATTATTGAGATTTTTTTATCATCGTCACAGACATTATGTAACAGGTAGCGCCTGCTGTGCTGTCTAATTGCGCCGCAGAGATCGAGGAGGAAACGTCGCAGCCGCGCTGTTGCATTTCAAGTTATTTACGACTTTTTGGTAGCTCAAAGGAGGAAAGTAAAATGATATAAAATGTTTCGGTCGCCGGTAGTCATTAAGGTGTCTGTTTGTCACCTTATATAAAAAGAACCCAAAAGTGGTGATAAACAAATGACAGGTACTAGAAGCCTCCAAACAGGCATCAACATGGGTCGCTACGATTTCACAGATCCACTGTAGGTAAGAAAATGAAGTTTTCTTATAGGATAAGGGGGGCAAACGAGCAATCTGATTCTTTTGGAGACTACCGACGCCCATGGAAATTCGCATGATTGCTACGCAGATGCGTTGCCCTCCCATCAAATCCTCCCCACCCCTCATGGACCCCGCCTACTCACAGACCGCACGAAACGCGATAGCGACGCTGTCGCTTTACGGCGATATTATGTGAGCGAGAGGTACCTTCTTGGACATGCCGGCCCAATTCCGTTGCATAGGAGAATGTAGTATTATACACCATGCATGGCACTACCTCCTACTATGCAGCATGGCACTACCTCCTTTTATGCAGCATGGCACTACCTCTTCTTAATACATATTAGATTACGCAACATGTTATTTTTTCCTATAATTTTATTACAGCCGCAACTACTCCTGTTAGTGTGGACAGTAAAAGCCTCCCTAATATTAAAACTGATACTTAAAATTAGATTTGACTTTAATGGATTTGATGATCAATTTTATAACTCGTGGAGGCTAAACCATCTTATCAGATCGGAATGTGATCCGACAGGCCTTAACGGAATGCGCTCGCGTTTCCAAATCATGTAGCAAGTGATGACACCTCTGGGCATTTGATGGTTATATTATACGGTGCACCTGTACTCAAGAATCTGCGTTATTTGATTAGTTGCTTATAAATTATACTTTGACTAATTAATTAAACAATAAAAATAGATATTATTATAATGAATTCGAATGTCTAAATTTATGTTTATTATTCATGTCGATGCCGCTAAACCAAGTTAAATGAATTCATAAAATCGCCTACCATGACACCAAACATTGTCATCCCTATAAGTATATTGACCTGATGACACACTTGTATTTCAAACAGCTTATCTCTTCAAATCTAATCAGGGTCTTAATATTCCTCTGCGGGGACGCGGCGAAGAAGCGCAATACGTAAAATAAACATCCCAACGCTCTGGTTTCCTGTGGGCATCGGTGGTGACTTTCCAAATAACTCTGCTCGTATGTCCATGCAATAATAAATCTTCCAACATTTTGTTCACCCTTCGCAAGTGGAAATATCATAAATTTGGTAGATGGGGATGGGACATTTCGTTGGCAACTAAGCATAAGGAGCTCGACCGAAATACTCACAGGCTTCCCGGGCTCCCTGGGGCCACACTCTTCGCCAACATCACCTCTGGCATCACACCTGTCACAGCGTTCTCCAGACCTGAAATTATAGCACGTTGTAACACGGAAACAGCATCGCGTGGTCGCAGATGTATGCTGTGGTACCATTTCGCATGCAACTCCCATTCCTTAGATCCTAATTGACGACATTCAGATAATATCTTTACGCCAAACTAGAAATGAACAAAACATGGAACTTGTATGTCCATTGGTATTGCTGCGTGTGCAGATGTTTATTGCTGGTTTACCACTTTTAACTATAAAAACATTCACAAGCCCGTCATATACGCCTAACCTAAAATAACCAGCGGGATGCATTCTTCCCATCTACGGGAGAGGAGGAGGGTTTGTCCTACAATCTCGCGCGTATCGTCGCCCCGACGTGTCTTTTACCAATGAAGCAGCCCTGGACACCTCCGTAAGCTTGGAGCAGTCAATAAATATTAGCTACGTCATTACTCACCAGTTCTCATCACAGACGCACTTGCCACCGACGTACCTGCCGCGCTTGCATTTTGATTCCTTACAGAATTTGCCAGACCTAAAATAATGTTATATTCTTAGAGTTTGCTATCGTGAGAGATCTCGGTTCTGCTGAGTATAGGATTAACGTGAACGATGATATAGAAATTTGTTTCTTGAATTTACTCTACCATAATTAATATAAAATTTTGACATCCATCCAAAATGGACGTGAACACAATGGACTGAAAAATTGTAGGTAAAATAATGTAAAAAAATTTTGAGTGAAAACTTAAAGTGACACTTTAAAGATAACAAAATTTCAGAAAATCAGTGTTCGTAATCATTATAAATGTGAAAAGAATACAGAAAACGTGGATGAAAAAATTTTTAATACATAAAACATGGATGAAAAATTTTGAATACATTTTGCATTACTGGATTATTCTTTCAATTATAGATTATTACATTAGTCATTAAACGTAATAATTACTATAATATGAAAATGTATGCTGTTAGTAACAACTGAGAAGCTATTAAGTGTCCTCACCAGCCTTCTTCGCAGGTACAAGTACCGCACGAGTAGCTGCCGTGCCCGCCGCACCTTTCAGATCTGTGCTCCACTACGTTGCTGCACTCACAGGCACACGGCACGTGGTACTTGAGATCCACTTCCTCATTAATCCCATCTACTGTCAGTTTCATGTTGTAATACTCGTAGACACCTCCGTCCAAATTACAGAAATTTGTATCGGGTTCAGATTCAAGAATGGTAGTACATATGTTGGCAGCGGAACACTCCGTATTACTGTAGTCGATAGTTACTATGGGGTTTTGTGTAGAATTTACCAGCAATACGTCGACCTGCAATGTATGCATTACAATTCAAAGGAGATTCTAACTGTGTGGTAACGATTGGTAATACGCATATTTCTTAGCTCCGGCTCTTGGTCCTGTGAAATATCAATAGCACTGGCTCTTACATAATAAGATCACCTTAGTGTTTAGTAAGCTGCTAGCCGTAGGCGCACCACCTCTTTACCGCAATTACACCTTCACACGAGAGCTTCTTTGACGACCTTTAAAAAGGCATACGTCGTAGCACTATCATCTGTTCTCATGACGGCGACTTTTCGTCGCCGTCATGACGCTGTATGGGCGTCGATATGTTCCACTTCAACGCTTTTATAAGGCACGTTAAAAAAGATCTAGTGCCAACGGGGCCCAAGGCGCTGGTCTTAGGCCCCGTTTGTATCCTTTTAGATATAAAACAAAGTCCCTAAAAGCTATCTGTCTGCTTGTCCCATGGATAAAGCGATTCCCGAGGAAGGTATTTGTGTATAACTTGGCCACTGATATTCACGGGCGATGCCGAGGCGCATAGCTAGTACATTTATAAATATAGGAATCTCGGAATGTACTGACAGGTAGAGGAGAGGTCAAGCTATAGAGCGGAAACGAAGTACGTCCATAAGCCTCTGAAAAGCAACATTGTGTGTGTATTCTCTAAATACGATTATAATGACTAACGCGTGGTTTCTACTTTCGGTTTAATTGCTTTATAATTATTCTTGTTGCGTACAAGCCAGGTCCTCTTGTTTTATAATTGAAGGTGCACACTAACGTACCATAATAGGCCATTTGAATAAAAAGAAATATTCATGACAATATTTATAACTACTTACGACGAAGTTTAATTTACTAAACACAATGACGATGGTGACAAATGATGGGTTCAGAAAACAGATGTTATCTAAACCCATCATTTCTCTGTAGTGATGGTCTAGTTGGATCTCACTTAATTAAACTAACAACAAAAGACCTTAATTCAAATAAATCAGTGGCTTCTATTTTCCTTGACGAAGCATTTTATTCAGTATGTCACCAAACGTTGTTAAAGAAACTACGAGCATTTGGAATTAGAGGGTTATTTCTAAATTCAAAAATTAAAACGCCCTGAAATGTGTCCTCTATGATTGAAACCCCAGACAGATATTCACTTATACCTATATATATAACAAATATGCAGGTCTCTTTAGGTCTCGCTTAACCCACCTGCGGTCGTTATACATTGTAATATGCTATCAAGATGCCTGTCATCTCAGTCCGCCCGTGAATATATTCGGCTGTAAAGCTTCTGAAACGATTTAGTCATGTTCAGTAAAGGTAAGTTAATATTAAGTTGTACTTTAATCGTGTGTTACACATACGCATATTTTCTATGTGATTCAGTTTTTTATGCTTTAACTAAAGATCCCAATTGGACCTCGCCCGTGGGCCGGATTTAACAAATCATTCACTAAAACCCTTTTTTCGGTATTTGCTCAATCCATAGGTAAAAACCGCATGAAAATCAGTTCAGTAGGTTTTGAGAAAATTGAACACACACAGACAGCCTTTAGGTACTTTGATTTATAATATGTAGAGATTCAAGTTAATATGGTAAAATAACAACAAATGCTATTATTTTCAATTGGGCATAAAAACTGCATCAATCGAAGAGGTCACAATTAAATAGTAAATAATGTGCAGAGAAAAATTTAGAAGGCATAATAACAAGAGTATAAGTATATATAAGAGATTTAGTGAGAGGTAGTGTTATGCTGCATTGCAGCGGAATCGGGTCGGCACGACCGGGGAGCTACCAGTCGCTCACGTGACACCGGCGTAAAGTCTTCAGTGTCGCGTTTCGTGCGGTTTGTGAGTAGCCAGTGGCCCAATGGGGGTTGAAGAAAGGAACGCAGCACATCAGCATAATTATGCGGATGTTCATCTTCGGCCACGACATCGCTTTCCAGCAGGTGAAGGCGAGGGAAATGGTAACTGATGTAGGGAATATTTGTGCGCCCAGCGTCTTCACCCGCGTATTGGTTCTGTCAAATATTGAAGTATGAAGTTGAAACATACTTTACGACCGCTTCACCTACCTACCGAACATGTACACAATATTTATAAACATCTATCAAACCTTTTAGGGAAGTTTGTTTACGAACGCCGTGACACTAGAATTTTGTAAATATATGTATATCCTAGGTCTCAATTATTCCTTCTAAACTGATGCGTGAGAAAATAACTTGATATCAGGAATTATTCTGCATGAACAGTAACAGAATGTCGACTAACCTTGGGCGCGTCACTTCTGTACGGGTAAGTAATTTCAAATCTATCGGCACTTCGATATATTGACTTCACTCGGCTGTTGAAATTGAAGTATTTGCCTTTCGCCAGAGACTCCTTCACGTAGTGTACAGGCTCTTGATCTTTATTGCACCAGTTGTCGCGAAGTTCCCCTACACATCGAATGTCCTGGAACAAAAAAATGTTAGATATACGCGTAATTATAAATTTATTCTTAGATAATCAAGTACTTTAAGTTCAAGTACTCGGGTACGATGAGCAGCGCAGGCAGCAGCTGGCAGTCGTGTAGGATATTTTGCAACGCATGACTGTCTGCGCAAAAACAGGCGTACTCTTTGCTTTTTTCCGTCAATAGGGGATTGGAATCATCCGAACGGCTCGCTTAAGCCTCGCTTAAGATATGAGCTATTTTACCCCCAACTTCGTACTGTTATTAAATAATCCCAATGACACTTTTCTTCCGAAGCGGAATTTAAATCCGCGAGCCATTTTACCTGAACATGCATTCCACAAGACCAGCTAAACAGAAACAGTCCAACTTAAAGTTGTCGGTAGGCACTTGGTAATGCCAATCGAAAACTTTCAGGAGACAAATTCAGATTATGAGGTTGATCAAGCCTAGAAGTCCTGTTTTATTTGAAGTTTTCTAAACCTTATAAGTGTTAAGCAAGATGACATATTCATCTACAAGACGGTTTTCCTTTTACGTCAACGTGTTTCATTAACGACATAACTCATTGGAACAAAGATAGTTCGTCAACAACAAGAATGCAGCATACGACTTGTCTCTCTCTGCCAGCTCCTTATGTGATGATAATACAGCAAATTAAGAACAGATTCCTTTTTCGACCTAACTACTGAGATTTCTAGGAAAAATGTAACTAGCAGGTTGGTATAGGTAGGAGATATACATGTTCTGTTTAATTAGTTTTTTGCTGGACCTAATTTAAATTAGGAGCTGGACTTTCGGGGTAAGTTCCTCATCCTGTTTTTTTTTCGGATGCGAACTTTTGCTGTAGAAGCGAAGAGAAGCCCAGCTCCATCGGATTGCCATGAGTGCTCATCTGGCGTAGAGACTAGGTTAGGGGTCGAAAGAGGGACCCCACCATCTCTCCCGCAGATGGGAGAGATGTATCCCGATTAGAGTCTTTGTAAAAGCTAACTTAACCATTATTATCATGGCTAGAGGGACCGAGATGTCCGCCTCCCCCGACTCTGACGTTGGGGGACCTCACCTGCACTTTCCCAGCGCATAGAGGAACTATGTCCTAATTGGGCTCGTGTCAAATTTTGGGAACCGGAAAGAAAATCGATTGCCAAACAGTAACGTATCGGCCCAGGTCGGACCAAGAAGTGTCATTGGGAATCTCTAGTAAGGCCCGCAGCTGGCGAAGATTGACGTTGTTACACCACCGTGCCACGGCGAGCACATGCTGTGTGTCGGTCTCGAACTCGATTTCTCTGCATTTGTGTCGTACTGCCAACATATTGGAATATGAGATTAAGTGGTAAAGAGGGCACCTGCGTCTTCGTATATACACATGAACTATAATATACGTGCGTAGTTGTCAGTCTCTATAGAGATGGCCGCTTTAGCCGAAATTCGGCTTTTACATTGTTATTATAGCAGTGGATATCGCATTACCAAAGTTGCCTTGACAAACCGGGCGCCACGACGCCGACATTTTGCTAGCAAAAAATATGTTATCTAACACGTTTAGTATGCACTTTTTATTGTTGTGAACTATTAAAACACATTAAATCATAACTCAGGTCGATTACAGGCAAGTAATTGTATGTGCAATGTGCATACCAACTTTGTGGACAAACAGTAAACGCACACATGCACACAGTAACACGCACGCAAACAGTGTCATAAAGCAGGCATTTAATTCATTGCCAAGTCATTATCATTGGCGCCGTTGATCTGAACATAAACTAATTAGTGTGTTTGGACTGTAATGTTGACATATTTATACATATCCACACCTTTTAGTCGCCTCGATCATGATAACATTAGTTTATTGTAACCACCATCGGCAAGAATCTCTGCCATCGGCCAGAAGAGTGGAATCTATTCCTTTAACGGTAAAGATCAGTCTAGACTTGTCGGTCCATTTAGTCTTGTAGTTATGTCGAAGCATTGGTTTTTCCACACGGTAAATCAGTCATTCAATAAAAGAACTATTATAGTTATTATAAGTTAATTCTACAAGTGGCAGGTGTTAGCTATTTGTACTGAAGTATTCAAAAGTGTATCCGACCGTTCTCTAAAGCTACAAGGCATGGTACAACACCTGGAAGAGTAGCAGGTAAAATAGTCATATCTGTGTTGTGTACGAGAAACGTACCTGCTAACCCGGACATTGCCTTGATATTTGAAAAAAACTTAACGATGATAGATAGATACACTTAGTTAAGTTTGAAGATAAGTAAGCTTAGATGTATTATAATGAAAGTGTTCATTAACAAATAACGCCATGCGGCGGAGTGGCTTATAGGTTAGCAAATTGAAATAAATTCCCGCGTGGCTGTGTGATGAATCCCTCCGTCGTGATTCGCGAGTGCTAGCATTTCTCACATTCACAGGGCAAATCCGTTGAAGTAAGCAGTTCTAAATAAATCTGAGCTAAGACGATCTTAAATTAGCTCGGAGTGTATCTTGCTTATGACTTATTTGGTAACAAAATACGACTATTGTCTCCGAAGAATGTGCAGCTTATATTTCTATTGTATAGCAGCTGTTCTTTCTTAATGTGGGGGCAGCAAACTGTCTGTATTTTGGATGGTGAATACCGACCATAAAAATCCACACAACTAAATGAAAGGTAGTTGTTCAGTATTGACCGTTCAAGCCCCAGATAGATGTGGTATATTCTCGACAAAAACCTAAAAATCCAATATAAGGTCTGGTGTTGTTTTTTCAAACCAGCCTAAATTTGTTGTCGTAGTATTTTCCTCGCAGTCGTTTTAGATTAGTCTTTCTCGGGAAAACGTGTGTAATGTCTTTGGTTAAGTAAATATTAATTGTTTTCGAGGCTTCGATGTTGACATTTTTACAGTCCAGTACGTATTACAATGTAAAGCATCAAAGAATGCAAGTACCAAATTTTTCAATATTTACCTTCACTATCTAGATTCTCAAACGGCAAAGAGTGTATTGTGATATACTCGAAGTGCCCGCAATAAAAAAGAAATTGCAATTCATGTGAAATGTTATTATGAAGCAACAGTTAAAAGGGCAATAAACCCTTGGCAGTTAAGAGAGCGGGGTGTGTGGGTGTTGCCATAACACAAGAGATGACGATCATTTTCCCCACTCCCTATTCTGATTTATTCATAATCGATTCTTATCTTCTGACGTTGTTGAAACGTGTGCGTTGATAGTAAATATTTCCCTTCGTAAAACAATTATTCGTTTATAAGTAAATTTAAGGCAACGTATTCGTGCTGTATTACTTGTTTAAATAAAATTAAAAGAAAATAAGTTATAGTCTTCGTTTGATATTTATAGAAGCACCGCACGGAAAAGCCAGCATAAGTAGATACTAAGATTTCAAGTAAGAAATGTGTGTATTTTAATCTTATATATATCATCTAAAATGAAGATAAGATAACGCTACCTACAATAAATATGTAGGTTATCTTTATTTCTTGAACTGGTTCGTACTCATAACTTCCTCTTGCATTGTCCGGCAAATTATACATCCTGCTATTATTATATACGAACATCAACTATTTAAATGAGACAACATCTAAAGTAGCATCGCGAACGCACACATCGTAATACTATATAATTACATACATGAAGGTGTTATGTTAGCCTAAAGGGCGGACCAAAAACACAATTGAATCGTTAGAAAGGTTGCATAGGATGTCGAGAATAAGGCGGCGGGTGTGGGTGGCACATACAGACGCGTACCCCGTTGCGACACCGACTACGAACTCCAAGAGCCCGTAGAACCAGTTACATTATAAATAAAAAGTGTACCGCGCACCGGGGGCATAAATAACACCGACCGACTTTTGTGTTCCAACACGTTGAGCCTTTGACTAGAGCCAAAAATATTATCAAAGTAACAATTTATAATCTAGTTGAGCTGCTACTTTATTTTAACTGATTCTACATTGTGTAATATATAAACAAATACGCACCTGTGTTGTAACAACTACTTGCTTAATAACAGTAAATCGACATTAAACCCATTAGAACTACAGAGTAATAGACGATTGCTTTAAAATGGATAAAACTTTGTGTCATATATGAGAGTTTTTGGGACCCTCCCTCTCAAATCGGTGCATCTAAAACATAGGGACTAATAAAAAAATTGGGCTTTGAATGGTACCAATTTATTTGCTTTCTACTGGGCTTGAACACTTCGGTAATGCGGTCAGCGTTAAGTATCGTAACATATCTTAGCAGCCACTAAGGTTCAATCAGAGATCATTTAAATATTTTTCCATATTGTAGCTCTTGTAGTGTGTTTCCAGTTGTTAATGAAATAGGCCATTCCGCTGTGGACTGATACAGACTGACGATGATGAGTCCAGTATATTATTCCTTTGTGTCCCATAACAATGAAATCACCCGCATTATAATTCGGTAATTTCACATCGTTGACTCACATGAGTGGTGTAAAATTTTAATATATTAGTACTAGTATATTTTAATATATTAGTACTAGTATATTTTAATATATTAGTACTAGTATATTTTGGAGCACTCCTCATTACAATAGAGCGGACTAACAGACTGGAGGGAGATGTGCTTTAGAGAGATATATGTTGGAAACCTGACCCTGTGGTAAGGAACGAATCCTTGATTATTCATTTTACGTATAGGTCTGGACTGACTTCGAGGTACATGGTTCTGCTTGTGACACTTGCAACTTTTCATAGTTGTAAGCAATTTGGCAAACGAGTAAGAGTTGATGAACAGGAAATAAAATTCAAAGACGTTTAAGATGTTAGGGGGCAAGCTCCTGAGTAAAATAAATAATAATGTAACATGTCATATCCTTTTTCACTTCAGAGGACACAGACGATACAGCTCTTTAATGACATTCAGACAGAACTCGTAAGAATTGCTTTTGTTAATAATAAGTATTTTAACGTCTGCACAAAAGTTATATTTACATATTTGCAGTGTGGATTTTAGCACTCAATGCGATAAAGTTCAATGTCCCGACTTCAGACAATTGTAAATCTTGGAGAAAAGTTTCCGTCGCTACTTTGGCCACATTCCAATGTTTCAAACTGATTTCGTTCTATGGCTAGTTTAGCCTTTGTTGCAGGGATTCAGTCCGATGCGTGGGCATGACACACTTTGGTGCAAGTTTGAGAATAAAGCGTGTTTGTGACATGAGTTCTATGACATCTATAATTATCTGTGTTCAGGGAAGTCCAGCGTTCGCAATGCGTCGACCGCAAATTCGTCTTAGATGAAATCATCAGGATTTCTTCTTATACGCAACGAGGAAAACAAATGTTTGTTACAACGCTAATATATTATCATATTGAAAGAGTTCTTCTTAAAACTTCCTTGCTACCTTAAGAGCTCCAATTGTTCAACTGTCGTTTGGAAGTTATCTGTGATTAATGTCGAAGAAGGACAACCGATGGTCCAATCCAATCGTGATATTGGTTTACACCGTTCAAAGTAAGTTTGGTACAAAATTGATGATAAGGCTTAGCACGCGCAAAGTATCCCAAACATTTCTTTTTGGGATAATAATATGGTACTCCAGTTATTTTTGTAATGTAATACTATTTGTGCCAGACTTGGTCCAAATATATTTAGTAGATGTCGAAATACAAACATACTCTTATTTTTTTTAATCATCCAACAAAATAATCGAGAACATCCAATAAAATAATCGGGATGGTAACACACAATACACCAAACATTATTTTTCCGCTTCATAAACTAGGTTTGGATATTGTCCAAGATGTCGAAAATAATAAAAGGAATCTAATTAAATTTGGAATGTCTTTCACTTAACGAGAACACGAGTATGCAGCAACTGAAGTGATTGAAATATTTAAACTGTGGATATCATAAGTTGATTGCGTCACACAATGAAGTATTCGTTAAATTAGTTTTACTTAACGACATGTTCAATGTTATCGTTAACAATATCCATCTCTTTCCTGTGGTCTATAAATTGTTTTAAACGTCTTGGTTCGTGCGTGATGATCACTGACCGGTGTCTCGGGTAAGCTTCGCACTTTCTCCGGTGGACGGTAGTTGAGAGTTAAAATAGGACGTGCATTGGGTGTACTTTTAAAGCAAAGAGCCTCAGATCCACGGCACAATCATATTATTTCCCATCTTACAAGTACTATATAGCTCAAATAATCGGATTATTCTTATTTTTTTTATATAATAGGACAAACGAGGAATCGGAGCCTTTCAACGGCTACTGACGCGCATGAACATCAGCATAATTATGCCGATTCGGTGCCCTCCTTTTCATCTCCCCCTCCCCCCCCCCAATAGGCTACTCACAAATCACACGAAACGCGACACCGTAGGTGTCACCTTACGCCGGTATCAAGTGAGCGAGAGGTACCTCCTCAGGCGTACCGGCCCAATTCCGTTGCATAGGAGGATGTAATGTCGTAATAATGCATGGCACTAGCCGCTACTATGCAGCATGGCTCTACCTTTTAAAAAACACGTTGTAACTCACACGATTTTAGTATTTTCTTACATATATTTCTCATGAAATGATATGAAGACTATACTCGTATACAAAAGTGTTTGACTTAGACTGAAGCCGAGTCGCATTAAGCTCAACGGGATAGATAGACCGTTTTAAGACCGACATTTAAAGTCCTTCCTACACTTGCTCTAAAGGTGAATATTGTGCAATCCCTTGTATCTCGGGGAAATGTTAAACTTGCGTAAATGTAATAACAGTGGCGGTCTGTCAAAACATTACAATAATATCGATATTCAATCTTCACAACAAGCACTTAATGATGGCCGATGTACGCTTTTAAATTTATTTTTGGTTTCCATTTAAATGTCACTATAAATGTTATATTGAGTCCACTTATAAATAATTGAGACTACAGTGGCAAGGTTAAAGACGTGTAGTACCGTGGATATGGAATACGAGTATCCAGCAGTGAAATTGACATGTTAATTATTTGTTTGTAAAAAAGTACACTTTTTATTTTGGTCAAACTATACGTCAAATGTCTTCACTCTGTGTTGTTACTACCCAAAGCATGCAAACGGGTTTATTTATCCGATTAATAATTTAATTTATCCGATTTTTTGGTGGGTCATTTGTAGACAATGGTAGGCAAATTAAACAGTAATGATACTATTTTAGGAAGTTATACTTGTTTTGGTGAGTTTGGTAAGTATAAGTGTTACTAAAAGTGAAGTGACAATTGTGATTTCTAAAGTTAGTACAACACAATAGATGTAATTCTTGATGTACAATAAAACTACTTTTACGGATTCCATCGCAGTTTATTTAATTATTTAACAGTAACTGATGATGGTCCACTTGTGACCATGGTTGTTGTAAAGCTTCTGAAACGTCGGGCGAGTTAAATAATTAAATAAACCGCGATAAAATCCGTAAAATTATTTGTTTGTTTTTCACCGTGTCAACAGTTACAATTTTTTGTATTGAATTATTGAATATAATCACGTATTGACACGTAAGAAACATTCTTTCGAGTAGTAGTCATTAGCATACATGAGGAAAAACCAAACCTGTATAAGGAACGGTTAAGTTTGACGCAGTAACAAAACGCGTGGAGTTCTACTTGAATATTAAGAGGTGTAAAATTTTCTTTTTGATAATTTTAGCGTTCATTATAAGAAGACTTCGTTCAGCGGGGGACAGGTATTGATGATGATGATAGATATTTGTTTTATCAACCAGCACTTATAGAATAAAAAATATTTCTTAAAAGGAGAGTAAAACAAAATGTAAAGTAAAGTTTAACATTTTTAAAGTATACATTATAATCATTGAATACAGGTACACTAGCAGTGTCCCGCGGCCGCGGGTTTACTCACGTTAACAGTTACCCGTGTAATGAGTTTCGTTTATTTGTGGCAAAATTCTATATAGAATAGACTTCTACAATTAATAGGCTATATAACACTGATATAATTTTTCAATCGGATCATTGAAATTAATTTAGGAGGTTAGCGCATTCAAATAAACAAATAAACTAGATTAGTATATAATATATCATATTTATATCCTACTAATATTATAAATGTGAATATTTTATTTTTCGCGCAAAATCTGCATACAGGATTTGGCTGAAAAATTTAGTGAAAACAAAAGAAAAAGCGGAAAAAGTTCTTTTGGAACAGGTATTAAGCGACGGAACTCATGGAGCACGATTAGTTCCCTTATAATAGACTTGAAATAATTATAGCAATACAGATAGCTCTGGAAGCCGTACGATCCGCAGAGCTAACACAAAGCTGTATGGTACAGTCGGATGATTTTGGTATGAAATTACCGGCGCTACCCGCTGCGCCGGCTGCCTACTGCTCAGCCGGTTCAACGTCCGGGTGCGACGGCTTAGGCGTTCTCTACGACTTTCAAGGAGTTCTAACAGGATTATGTGATTTGCTGTTCACGTATATAACACGCAGCAGGATTTAAAATGGAATTAAACTATTGCTAACTACTTGCGATCCGCGGTTTCACTCGCGGAAAATCTATCCCAAGGAAATTATAATATTTGTGATAAGAAATATTTTTATGTTGTTCCACATTGTCATCAATATGTGTGTAGTTTTTATGTTAAAGATTAATAAACACGCATAAAACTTTAGCATTCGTAACACTAGCAATATGTTAGAGATGCGTGTGGATGTAGAGAAAAAGGCGGTCAGGGATTCAGAATTTATTCGTACTATTTAATTCAAATTAAGCTCTGCGGTATAGGCGACGTGAGAATGTGCCGAAGCTGCCCGAATGCTGCCCATCCCAACTGAATAGTAGTCTGCGGTAGCTCAGCGGCCTACTGAACGTGCGATGTTGGGTTGCCCGATAATTCGCAACGAGGTCATAAGGCAGAGAAATAGACTTTCCGATATCACAGTGGCAGTGGGCTGGTCACACACTCAGAAGATCAAAAAAAGGAAGTCTTGGTCGACCATCCAACTCCTCCATCATCATCCATCCATCCTCCGCGCAGTAGCCGGTCCGGGATGGATGCGAGTAGCAGGAGATATGCTGTCTTGACGTTCATTGAAGGACGTCTATATCCAGCGGTGGACCGATAAGGGCCGACAATGATAATGATTTCATTCAATGTATATTGTTCTTTACATTTGCCTTCTACGAATAGCCTGTGGTATACGCAGTGTAATATGCGACATGGCAATTATATTAACCAGCATCATCATCGACATTGTCACTTGCATTAATCCTTTCACTGTTGAAGGAATTGAACGAAGGTCTCATTCTTAACACACACACACGCGCACGCACGCACGCACGCACGCACGCACGCACGCACGCACGCACGTACGCACGCACGCACGCACGCACGCACGCACGCACACACACACACACACACACACACACACACACACACACACAGTGGGGACTGTGTTAAAAGTATGTATGTTTGTTCCCTGTTACAGCCTGAAGGACTTGGAGGATTTTTACATATGCAGTGTCAATGGATTCATTCGCCTTGATTGCACAAGTGTTACTGGGTTTATTAAAATATATTCCGAACAGTCGTATTTTTGTTTACAACATAATGTTTAGATGAATATTTCTATTCGTTAACTGTTGTGGTTAACATAATTATGAAGCAACTTAAAAAATGTATTTGTCAATTAATATGAGCGAATGTCCTGATCATAGCAAAATAGGTTCTGAATTATGCAATAAAATAATTTCATCATAGAGGTATGTTCGAAACATACAAAATAAATAAATCATAATTCACAGCCACTTTGTATAAATTATCAAAATTCTCTTTTTCGAAGTCCCAACAGACCCTTGTTAATGACTAATATTACTATTTGCAATAGTTTCATTAATGAAATTAGTTAATTACATTTCGAACCAAATGTACAAAAAAGCGCACGCCTCCACGGCATTGACCTGTAGATAAATCGGTCGTGACATGAAATCCACACTAATAACTAGTCATGCCTCTAATGGCTGTCAGACCCAGAGTAAACCTGTCAAGTACTCTTCAGATACGGAGTACATGTACTTTATGATGTGCAAATGTACATACTAAATGTTACGAAGTATATATGACGAGCGGCTGACTCAGTTGTTAGTACGTGTGTTAAGCCCGAAGTCGCGGGTTCGAGTCCCGCCTAGGTCCTGGATGTTTATATATGTATTACATCTATTTCTATGATAAAAATCTTAAATATATAAGAATATTTAATATATTTCCGTTGTCTAGTACATGTAACACATGTCGTTATGGTACTTCGCACAGGGATAGGCTAACGTGGTGTGATAAGTCCACAGATATTATTATTGTTAGGTCCTTAGGTATGAAATTGGCGTTTTGTATGGGAGGAACAAAAAGTCGAATAATTTTGAATATAATATATTCAATTTTTTTTGCCACCTCATAAGTATTTCATTGATCCGTTTGCTAAAAGAAGAAGACTCAATAAAATCTTTGAAGGCAATTTCGATTTTGGATCGGGGTAATTTTTTTTCCCTTGCAAGAGAAATTTCGAGAAAAATGATAATCTGTAGAAGCAAGGTCCGGGGAGTACGGAGGACGTCTTAAACTATCCTATGGAAGCTCTTCTAATTTGGTAGCCGTCTGTTGCTCAGTGTGTGGTCTAGCGTTGTCTTGAAGCAGCGGTGGCATGGAGCGATTGACCAGCCTGGGTTGTTTAGCCGATATCTTTCCCAACACGGCTTGCAATTGCTGACAATGGACAACAGCCGTTACAGTCTGGCCAGATTTGAGAAGATTGTAATGAACAGTACCGGGACTAGTTCACCAAACACTTACAAGTAACTTTTTTGGGGTTAATTTTCGCTTGGGGCAGGTATTGCCTGGCTGGCCACTTTCCAACCATCGTGCTCAGCGCTTCCGATTACCGTAAAGAATCCATCACAGGTAATGATTTGGTTTAAAATACCTTCATTGTTGTGCCGGTTTAGTAATGTAATACAGCAGTCGACGCACGTTTACCGGTTTGCTTCGGTCAATTCGTGAGGTAGCCACCTCTCAAGCTTTTTAATATTCCCAATTTGCTTCAAGTGAATTGAGACAGTTTTATCAGTAACATCGCAGACTGCAGCTAACCCGGACGTGGTCAGCGTTCAACTCCTTATTATCAACTTGGGTTTCAGGCCGTCCACGGGGCTTGTTCTGCAGGTCGAAATTACCTGAACAAAAACGTTGGAACCAAAAGCGAACTGTGTTTTCTTTTGCAACACGACCGCCATACCCACCATTCGCCCTCGATTCATTTCTGCAGCACTAACTCGTACTCGTAAATAATGCGATATTTCAATTTTGTAAAATGAGTGACACAAACCGAAAAAAACAAATGAATAACGGTCGTGGAAGTACAAATATTCGAGTAAATAGCTGTACAAATTTGAATTTGGAATTCCTTACCAAAGGGGAGAAATTTGTGATTAAATTGGCCAGTACGAAAATCGCCAATTTCATATGTAAGGACCTAACATTATTACATACACTATACATTTATTTATATCTAATTAATCTAGTTAATTTTGATTAATATAAACAATGTGAAAACAACTCTCTAAAATAGCACCAAATTTAGGATTATAAAACTGGTGCACCCAAGGTATTCTATATTTTTTACTTTTAATATGCCTTAAATGTGACTTTTCGTTTTCCACGTTTTAGTACTTAAAAATATTAACTGCACACATTGCCCCAAGTGAAATATGGATAAGTTTTTAATACGAATGTGGTTTTTAATTCTATAAAACTAAGAACGGGGTTAAATTAAGATTTAACACCATTTAATGGACTGGGCTGGACGGGATAAATCCAATAAACTTTTGATCGTTACACACATGCATTTATTTGAGAAAAAACGCAACAAACGCGACGAGAATAGCGTCTAGAAACAACAGAAAGCGTCAACTAACTTCAGTTCTGATTTAAGGCCACATTTTGAGGTCGATGTTGCACTAAATTTTGTGACCAGCATGTTATCAATACATACAATATAAGTGGAATTGCATTACATTGCGACAGTGTAATTACACTTAATCAATCCCGCGGTGATCATTATCCAGACACCCGCCGTATCTCATGATGAAACCTTTAAAGTTCATGTAAATGTCTGCTTATTACTTGCATTTCGCTCTGTTGACACAACACTTAATTTTTGATGATGAATGATCAATATCGGACCCCGCGACGTATAAATTACAAGGTTTGATGATGAAACTGTCCCGAATGATTTAAGCAATCGTATTTGCTTAATTACATGTTTTTATAGCATAAGGTAGCGGTTAGGGCGTATTCATTAGTACCGAAGCACGTCATCATAAGCATAGAGATGGGAATATGTGGCCCAGCTTTCCCCATACCTCTAGTGAACCAAAAGCAAATTCATTTTGATGTGACTGAATGAACTAGCTGCGCCTTGGGGTTTTACTCGCGTAAATCAATTATATTCACAACCCATTATTTTTTTCGGGATGAAAAGTATTTTTATGCTATGTACCAACACACTAATGTAATCTTATAGTTAACAGACCTGATTATAGTTAAGGAAACAAGTGTCGCTAATTTTAGTCATAAACATTACATCACAATATTTTATAAAGTATAACATTCAATGACAGGAAATGTTTTGTTTAAATTTAATAGTTCTTGATATAGCTACAATATACTTATATGTTTTATTTACAAGTAGCGATTCGCTCCGGCTTCGTCCGTGAATAAGTTTGTACCATACTAAATTATACACTAAAATCAATTTAGTGTTTCCCCTATCTATGGATGAAAACCGCATAGAAATCTGTTTAGTAGATTTTGAAAAACCAAACACCTACAGCTTTGTGAGCTTTTGTTTAAAAAAAGGTATTGGCATTGACAAGAATTAATAAATGTATTTCAACTATATATACAAAGGTAAGTAAAACTTGATTATTTCTTTTCAATCTCTCATAATACACCGCATCACCCGCGGTTTCCCCCACTAAACTACGGTCCTACCTGCTAGTCGTATCGTCGTGGTATATAGTCTAAAGCCTTTCTTGACACTATTCAACCAAAACTATCTTTTCAATTCGGGGCAGTAGTTCCTGAGATTAGCTCGTTGAAACAGACAAAAAAAAAACTCTTCAATTTTATATTATTAGAATAGATTAGTATAGATTTATAATGACGGCACCTATAAATATAATTAGGCGGTTGAGATTGGGCAACACTTCGATATACCAGATGCAGGTTGCACAGTCTTAATATACACTTCCTCAGAGCGGATGTTTGTGTACACCTCACACGCCGGATCATACGTTCGTGTTAAACGAAACTGTATACATTTAATTACATTGTACTCAAGTTTGTTTGACAATTAACACGAGGTAAAAGTTGATACGGAATATGGAAGCTGTTGGTAGCTTCATTGACGAAACAATCTAATATTGTGTGAAAGTTTGTGTTTTCAAACTGTTAATCGCCGTGGGAAGTCATCGAGAACTGGCCTACACTCGTTTTGTTTATTACACAGGTGTATGTATTGCTGACTACATAACGTTCTTTATAGTATAGGGAGGCAAACGAGCAATCGCTCCGATTGCTTACTATATGAATATCCACTAATATGCAAATGCGTTGCCCTCCTTTATTACTCCCCTCCAAAGGGCCATCAGTTATTCACGAACAGCATGAAACGCGACATCGCAGATGTCTCTTAGCCTCTTAGAGAGCTTAGCCTTACTTAGAGAGGTACCTCTCCGTTATGACACAACCGTTTACAACGCCTTGTAAATCGATAAGGCTAGCTTCATGCGAAGTTACGACGCCATAGTTAGTAATGTTCTGAATGGGTGGAGCCTACGAGCGAGCGTAACAAGTCATCTCTTCTCATTCTCTCCATGCGTTCACAGATCAATAGAAGCCGTTATCACGTTAAATCGTTCGTAAGCCGACTCACAGACAACCGGTTTCTTTTAATTAACTATCAAGAGCGTATATGAAATAAAACAATAAAATGCAATCGAAATGTTATATAATGTTTTATAGAGATTGTGACTATAATATGACGAAAGCCTTACTTTGGCCGTAGGACTCCGAAGCCTATGGTTGCATCATTGGGGCGAAGCTTTTCGTATGTATGGCGTTATAAAATATGACATTCTCGCCTAGGTGAAAGAATAACAACTGATTACATTCTGAACCGCTTTTATAAAAAGACTATGCTAAAGAGAAGGTGGAGGTAGAAATTTTACGGACGGGCGGAAATATTACCAACAACACTTCTTATACTGAGAAAATGAATTGTTTAAATAGGATATATTTCACGGGGCTGAAATGTTACAAGCAATAGATTTTCTCCTGAGAGAATGAATTGTTTCAATGGGATATATTTCACGCGGGTGAAGCCGCCCGGTACAGCTCACACAGTAGGCATGTACCCCGTAGTGTGGCAGCAGTCTTCACAACCTGTGAAGTGAAGTGAGACAAATATTGTAACAGATAAAAAATCGTATATGGCAATAAATTGGCCCGAATTGTATACACATTGATGTGTTTAATTAATACAATTAATAAATAACACGCACAAATTTAATATTCATGTTTTTACATAACAAGAAAAAAGAAAATTAATATTCTATAAGTAAAACTTTTCGGCCGATCAGTGTGTGATAATTGCGCATCACTACAATAAAAGATAAAGAAAATCAGTACAGAAAAAATATCGTACAACATGCGGACGACTACAGAATGATGTCGTACATCGTACAGATCGCTGTGTGGCCGCCAGCCGCTAGAGAACAGAGACAATAGTCATAGGAAAATATCGTACAACATG
>JAFELO010000644.1:340442-359561 GCA_017140195.1 Eumaeus atala | reverse complement strand
ATATCGTACAACATGCGTACGACTACAGAATGATGTCGTACATCGTACAGATCGCTGTGTGGCCGCCAGCCGCTAGAGAACAGAGACAATAGTCATAGGAAAATGACTAAAGCATCACTAAATTCGTCACTGTTTGTGGTTCCATCGCCGCGTATTTCGAGGAAAAGTTATTATGACAGTAATAAGACAGAAGATTGAATAAATGCTAACGTTACTTAATAGTTTTTTACGGAAGACGATGTTTGTTTGCAAAGATACGCTTCCTTGTAACATTTCTTTCATTTATTGGTAGTGTCATTGTAACCTAATTGGGTAATTTCCGCCCACATAATACCGCTGTAAAGTCAAAGCTATGTTGTCGTCCTTCGTGCGGTTTGTAAGTTTCCACTTGTATTGCATACCAATTGTGTGAAAGTCTATGGGCGTCTGTAGTCGTCAAACGCCTTGTTTATCATCTTGTACTAAAAAATGCTGCAATCCAACCGAAATGGGCACGCACCACCGGGGACGTATCTCTCGCTCACATTACGCCGCCGTAAAGTGACAGCAATGCCGTAGACAGTGACTCTTTCGAGAAAAGGAGGGAAACGCATCACAATAATGCGCATATCAATAGGCGTCAAACAGCTGCGATAGCGGGTTTCCCTCTATGTAGTATTGATAAAAAAACGCCATGTACGCAGTGAACTAGTAGATAATATAATCACCGTTAACAGAATATTCTGCAATTGTAATAAAACTTATCAACGGCGAATAATTAAAACATTATGGCACATAAACTTGTGGTCTGTAGCGCCTACGTGACGACGCACGGTCCGTTGAATACGATAAATCTATTGTTATAAAATGTATCATATAATTATCTCGTAGCGTCATTCCTTCATAGTCGCTGAAACGGGCCAGCACTATCGGGAGGGTCTTGGGCTCATATAATACCGTCATAAAGTGACGTGGCAGTCTCGGTGTTGCGTCGTAGTTTGAATGTACTATTATGTTAACGTTAATGTTCTGTTAGAGCACGATTTCTCTCCGGTCTATCTATCGTAATAGTAGAATGAGGGAACATGGAGTGTACTTGCACCGCGCAGGTGCAAGTACACTCCACTGCAAACACTTGTGCATTATAATATGTCCTGCGCGCGCAGTTAGGCTTGTCTAAAGATGAACGCCGTAGCCGATATTCGTCTAGGACGACATTTACATTAAAATTAAAATTTTAATTAAAATGTCCCTATTTATAGGAAATATACATAGGTGTTGCCAATTATTTATATCAAATAACTGTCAACTGCATAGGCCACATCGAATGGTCCGACGTGCTATGGCGTTCAGTAGATCCTGATGATGATAAAAGCCTTGCTTATTAAGACGCGAGTCATATTACAATAACGGTTAGTTACCCTGGTACCCTGTTAAAATGAAAGTTCCTATTCAAGTAAAGTTAAGTGCATAGGGAACTTATACACAATCCTTTGAACTCCTACACAAATTGATTTAATTTATTCGCAATGATTCACTAGGAGATAAAACGCTGGCGAGGGGCCATCTTATTCTATTATAACCATTTACTGTGGCTATTTGCATAAAATAATTGCATAAAGCTCATAGGATATTCTACAACGAACCTCATACCTCATCGTTGTCCTGAATACTGAATTTAGTTCGATCGGTTTTTACAACAGGTTGCATTGTACATTCTATTGCTTATTAACTACGTTGTTTCGTAGATATCTTAACCTACTACGCTAAAGTAAGCGCTATGTAGGTATACTTATTTGGCAACATCTGTGGCACTAACTTAACTGTTTGTTCGATTTAATAGTTGAATTCAGCTTTTGTGATTGGTCCTTTGTGATATTTGATAAGATATAAATTATAAATGTTACCACAATTTTGGATTTGTCAGTCTGTTATTTTACAGTACCGGAAAACCCAATTCTACTTCGTATCACAAAATAAAGAAAAAGCTTATTCAAACTTGTAATAATAGGCGAAGACTACAACAAAGTATTGCTCACTCTAGTTTGCTGGATCACCTCTTGTGAGGTAGAAGTGGCCTGGGCTAAGCTGGTGGTGGCGTATAACACTGAGGTTCAAAAATTATTTTTTGAGCAAAGTATTTACTATTTTGTAAAAAAAATGAACTCAAATTGTTTTTTTTTCTCACGCGGACGTTGGGGTAACGATGATTTTGCGCTATAGACCTGAAAACACTTTTCTTCTGAGTAGGTAGAGCAAATGGTATTATGATCAATTTTTCCCAAAAATTATAATGACTACCGTGACGTCATAGTTCAGGCACATAGTGGTTGCTACACATATAACCTGTTTAGCTATCGGCGGATATTGGACATTCGGGTTAGGCAGGAAATTCCTCTATCGATTGGACCCCACGCACTTAAATTGATGGATTAAAATTAACAAAAGACGCCCACTGGCGTATTTTCTTCGTGAACTATTAATATAACAGTAAAGTTTTATTTCTATCATCAAAATCAAATCGGCCCGGCACGAGCGATGCTATTTCTCGCCCACGTAAGATAGTGTAAAGTGAACTGCTGTCGCGTATCGTGCGGTTTTAGATTGTCTTGTAACGTCCGACTGTAGCAAAGTTTTCTCTTGACACCAGTTTGACGAAATGGCCATGAATTTTGACTACGGTGCGTCTAGTGTTTGTGAAGTTTATATTTTTCATGAAATGTTATCATATCTGAAAAAAGTCGTTTATCTGGTACTGATAATTAGTATACTTGTTCGTCCTGGAGGGAATACAAACGTGCACCAAGAATGTAAGATGGTGTCCATGAGGTGAAATTTTAAATGCTGTAATGTGTGTAGTTTTTATCGAAACACAAAGAGTTCATCTTACCATTTATCGTAATTTAGACGTGTTGTACACATTCTGTGAACATTAGCACTTATTAACCAAGAGCAATTAGTTGGGCAGTTTCGTTCGATAGGAAATTCTAATTAGAGCAGGATATTAAGGAGTTATGCACTTTATTATCAAACTACAAAAGCAGCGAATCGAATGGACGAGGTTTGTAATTTTTTTCTTAATTTTAGAGAATGCCCGAAATTGATAATGAATGTCAATTTAAGGAACAGTGGGTCATTGTAGAGAAAGTTGATGGGTTTAGAAACATTTCTGAAATTTTTAGAAACGATATATTCTCCAGGCGCTATAGTCTATAGTCTATACTTTAGTCTTACTTTTTGGTTGGTACTCTAACTTTGCTAATAATCAATATGTACTAATAATATAAAGTTGAAGAGTATGTTTGTTTGTTTTAACGCCACTCTCAGGAACTAGTGGCCCGGATTAAAAAAATATTTTTGTGTTGAATAGTCCATTTATCTAGGAAGGCATATAGGCTATATACCGGAGTTGGTGGGGTGATGCTAGTTACATTATATTAAAGCTGTCGATTTTTCGTCCGATTTGGAAAAATATTTCAACGTTGAATAGTCCTTTTATCGACGAAGGAGTGACGTTACATAAGGTACATGTCTTCGCTAGTCAGTCGAACTGTTGAGGCTGGACAAGCGCCGCCAACCGGTATTAGGTCATGTCATAATTTATAGGCTTATGCATTACTAAGGCAGATTGATTACTGTTACTATCTATACATATTATAAACAAAGTATCTAAAATTTTTCTATCTAAATGTGGTCGAATTTCTCAAAAATCTACAAAAAAGACCTTCATGTGGTTTTCATTTATGGATAGTCCCGAGGACTAGAGTATAATTTGTTGATGCCGATGTAGATAGTTTATTGGAATATAGAGCTAGCCATCGTACTCACAAAAAAATAAATAAAATATGACGATGTCAATACTGAGCCAGATGAGAATCTGTCCTCACGAATAAAAGTGATGGCACGATTAGTTTAACAGAGTGAAAGTTTCTTTCAAATGACGATAAAAATAGTTCAGGCGCACTTTGCGCTGTATTTATTGACTCAATTGTTTCCGTCCGAAGTCTTTTTTCTCTAGCTGGCAACGTTAACGAGTTGGCCAGTGATAATAATCCAGGGCTATTCACCCACGTTTTGTGAGCTGAACTCTATGATTTTAATTAGGGGTTCCGTACCCAAGGGGTAATAGAGTAATACGGTCCGTGTTTTCGTCCGTCTGTCACCAGGCTATATATTAATATCTCAAGAACCGTGATATCCAGACAGTTGGAAATATCACAGATAATGTATTTCAGTTGCAGTTTCCACTATAAATACAAAATAATGGCAAATTTAAAATAAACTATTTGTTTAGTTCGTTTCATATAAAATGTTTGCGGACGCCCGAAAATATAATTTTGTCAAATTACTTGCAATGGCCCTACCTCCAGTTGGTACGGATCCCTCAGTGCACAAGTCCGGCTCTGCTGGGCATACACGCATGTTTTGATTGTGATGTGAAAAATAAGACTGACCCAGAATTTGTCTTAGAAATTGGACCGTGGTTTAAAATTGCTCGATATTATGTTTTCTGTCCTATAATTACTTTCATGTGGGATTCCCAGATGCGATGAAGCTGTATTGGGCTTCTATGCGTTTCAACAGCATAAGTACAGTTCAGTTCTAGTTAAACTTATGTTTAAAAGAAAAGTAAATAGACATTCACAGCTTACTTACATTATTCGAATTTAATGCTTAACAGTTACAATGTCCTCGGAGACCGAAGAGTTTTGGTCGTACTGGGTATCGGTCTTGTGGTAAAACAACAAGACCATGACGGGGTCAACACCGTCATGATCTTGCATAACCCATCACTACTCAAATTAGGAACAATATTGTAGAATACAGTAAAATACAGATGGTGGATGCAATAGACACATACCGACATAGACAAGTAGAGTTAAGAAGAGGAGTTTAATAGTTTCTTACGAATTTGAAAGTTGTTTAGGATTACGTACATAGCAACTTATAGTGTTATTTTGGTGATGTATTTTTTCATATATATGCTATAAATATTTCCGCATATATATCGCAATAAATATATTCCCAAATATGTTTGCAGATTATAATCTAGGTAGCCAAATCTCAACGAATTTCGTTTAGCAACTTTTTGGTGATAGAATAACAGACATACACACAAATTATAATACTAGTAGGATTTTCATAAAGGAAATACTTATAGGATATTATGCTCTATATGTCTGCTTTTGCCACGAATTCTTGCAAAAAAGAAATTAAGGTAGGGTAATAGTATATAGAGTATTATTTTTTATAAAACTTATCAACTTGTGGCAATGCCATTTTCTTATAATATAGGTATTAATTTTATTTTTTGAAATTAATAAAAAATGATACTTACCTCATTCGGATCATTACACCAGTAGCCATTGCAGCGAATGCATTCATTGCAACTCTCTATCGTAATCAAATTATTACAGTCGCGATAAATTGCGAAAACTTGGTTTATTGATGTTAAAAACAGCACGTAGTACCACACTTTTTCCATGTTGATACGTATATTTTATAATGTAATCAACTTAAAATAAATGAAACACAATCACAAATAAATAAAAATCCTGACCGAAATTGTTGTAAAAAAAAATTATTTCAAATCGCTCGTTCGAAATTCGAATGCAAAAAGCGCGCGCTCCGCGTTGCGTTTAAGCTAGCACTGAGCAGTGAACATTGAACAATAAATACAACGTCGTTCTCTGATTCCATTGATCGGTCCACGAGATGAATCATCGTGTATATTCCAAGAAATGTTTGGTTTTTATTAGAATTTTATGCATATAAAACCTCCCGTAGTATTATTAGAAGAACCGCACAAATAATTTAGTTTCTAAAAATTATTTTCAGTGAAATTAGAAACAATTGTCAATTTCTTCTTGACCTCTCGGAGCATTCAGAATGATAGATCTTTTTGAAAGTGTTAAATAATTTCAAAATAATCGCTAAGAATATTTCCGAGCAGTAACCGGTTGGCATGGATCTGCGTCGTAGGTGATCGGCCATTTTGGCGTTCACTAAAAGGTATCGTATCGAGCATCGAACTATGGGTCTGGAATGATGATGAATTGGTAAATTGGTTTATAGAAACGGAAGCCCTTCACAGGAGATAACTGGATAACTGAACTGAATCGGGAGGATTTTGCCTTCTCTCTGTCCTATAAAATGAGCAATCTTATTAGTTTAGTAAGTTATCGTGCTATTGATGCGTTGCAGTCACAGAAAAGTGATAACTATGTTGTCGAGTTAAGTGCGGTTTGTGGGTTTCCGGTGGTCCATTGGAGGGAGGGATGTCAACACGTTTTCATAGAGACGTGTTTGGCCCATTGCATTATTACAAAAAACAGCCTTGTGATTTAGTGGTAAGCATGTTCAAGCTTTCCTGTGTTCGAGTCCCGGGTCAGACCAAAGTGCTCTGTGTTCTGTTCTGGGGATTTTTCAATTTATAACAACAGTCCGGAAGTAAGAAAGTTGGCGGTGCTACCCCTCAGTGCCTCGGAAGGCACGTTATGCCGTCGGTCCTGCGCCTGACCTCTCTCCGGTCGTGTCGGGTTGCCGTCCCATCGGAACAGGAGAGTGAGGGCACAGGGAGGGCACTTGTGCCTGCGCACACACTTGTGTTTGCGCACACACTTGTGCCCGCGCACACACTTGTGTTTGCGCACACATTTGTGCCTGCGCACACACTTGTGTCTGCGCACACACTTGTGCCTGCGCACACACTTGTGTCTGCGTACACACTTGTGCCTGCGCACACACTTGTGTCTGCGCACACACTTGTGTCTACGCACTCACTTGTGTCTGCGCATACACTTGTGCCTGCGCACACACTTGTGTCTGCGCACACACTTGTGCCTGCGCACACACTTGTGTCTGCGCACACACTTGTGTCTGCGCACACACTTGTGCCTGCGCATACACTTGCGCCTGCGCACACACCTGTGCACTGTAATATGTTCCGCGCAGTTGGCTAGTCTCATATATATGGTCGCCATGGCCAAAATTCGGCTAGTACGACATTATTAGAAAAAAATACAAACATACTAAATTTAGACCACAAAACCGAAGCAAAACCGCCATGTGATCATATCGCCCTCTACCATTCCGTGGCCTCTTTTTCGTAACGCGCATGCCACAATACCACATAAAAGTTTTATTTCGTATAACACTGTTTTGTTCAGAATGGCCAGTGGCCAAGAGATAGTGTCATGCTGCATTGTAGCGGAATTGGGCCGGCACCTTGGGAGGTACCTCTCGCTTCAGTCTCGCGTTTCGTGCTGTTTGCGGGTAGCCAGTGGCACATAGAGGGTGGAGAAGGGAGTACTAATTACGTGGACTATCGTCGTCGTAAAAAGGCTCTGATTTCTCGTTTGCTCCTCCAGACTATCAGAAAATGGCGGCTGAGATTAATTCTAAATCTTTTGAAACCAATAAACCGAATCTGCGAGGGATCTGTGACTGGGAGAAACTGCTTCACTGTCGAGAGTTCTACTGACGACTGACTCGGGGCACCGCAACAAAAGCGATGATGTAGTTTTTTATACATAGTATAGAGGAGCAAAAACCTGTCGGAGCCTTTTTATGACTACCGACGCTCATGCAGACCAGGCATTATTACGCCCGATACGTTGTCCTCCTTTCTTACTCTAATTCCATCGGCCATTTACAAATCGCACCACGTAACGCGATACCGAAAACGTCACGTTACGGCGGTATCATGTGAACCTGCCGGGCCGTGCCGTCACAAGTCTGCACGGTGTTACGCTCCTGACGAGTTCCAACGAGTGACTGTTAACACTCAGTGGCATCACCAATCGGCATGGAGACCCAACGATAGTCTTTCAAAACTGCCTCGTGATAAGCATGTTAAGGTACAAACGTGAGGTCAAGGATTTTAGAATCCATTCAAAACTTTAAATAGAAAAACTGCTTTGCACAAATTCGGTTTATCTCTCTCTTAAACTGTAAGAGATATGGGATATTTTGTCTGCTTTTATTATAGCACAGGGGGATAAACGAGAAATCGAAGCCTTTTTAAGACACCTATGAACATCTGTACAATTACTATGGCGATGAATTTCTCTCCTCTCCACTTCACCTCCAATGGGCCTCCTGCTACTCACAAACCGCATGAAACGCGACACCGGTATGATGTGAGCGAGCGTTACATCCTCGCATGGGTCGTCCTAATTCCGCCGCAATGCGGAACTACTTCTTAAAGAGCAGTCGGAGCCTTTCGACCACCAATGCCCATATCATCATTATCATTATCAGCCCTTATCAGTCCAGAGACGATCGAACGCGTACGATCTGACGAGTCTTCTTAAACGCATCCTCTTTACCTCCAATGCCCATATACTTCAACATAATTGTTATGCTAATGTGTTGCCTTTCTTCCCTCCTCCAGACCACAACCAATGGGTCAACGGAAACTCAAGTGCCCATCTTCACCCGTGCCGGTCCATCGCGACTGCAATGCAACATAGCAGTACCTATTTGATATAATACTAGCTGCACCGACAAAGGCTGTCCTGTCGTAAGAATATACTGTAACGGTACGGAAAATCTCAGAGCAGATCTCAAAGTTGCAGAGTAAGTTCATTTTTAATTAAATAATATGGACTAGCGATCCGCCCCTGCTTCGCCCGTGAGTAATGGGGGTCAAACGAAAAAAAAAACACAAATCAAATTTTGAAAAAAAAAAATCGTCCTCGAAAATAGCTATATTCAAGAGCGAAAACCGTATGAAAATCAGCTCAGTATATATTGAGAAAATCGGTCACATAGATACAGAGAGTTTTCGGAGACTTTGTTTTCTATAACAGAAGAAGAAGAGCATTAACATTATCACGATTAAGGAGTCTTTTTAAAAAGTGTTCCATCGGCTGTGCCCAGCACCCGTCCGTGACATAAGACGTGTCAGATGGGCCAACTATTATAATACGGTCTACGAACGATCACTTGTGTAAATTGATGAAAACTTAATAATAAATTTGGCCTGTTTGTTGGTTTTATTAGAAAATAAAGGAAAAATTTGTATATTGCACATGAGTATTTTTGAAATACTCATGTGCGATATACTTCAAGTAGTGTTCACTACACATTTCAATGTGTAGAAGTTCTACCATTAATGCCTTATTGTGACGTTAACAAAAATGAAAAATGGTACGTTGTCCAAAGCGAATGTAGAGATATACATAGACGTAGAAGTATTATAGGTTGAGTGAAGAAAAAAAAAATCCCTGCATATTACTAAGTTCCATAATATGTACATGAAATGTTCATGAATTTTCTAATTAAATGCTCAGTTTCTCAGTTTTTAGGTATTAAAACGGAAGAAACTTTGTGTTGGCCCCGCACACTGACCGCACACAATGTGCGGTTAGGCTAGCACTTTGTATGGTTTCATCTGATGGTCTAGTATCTGTACTGTACAGTAAGTCTGACACCTGGCTATTTGTTTCCTCTGATTCCTGTTAACTTACGGCATCGAACCCATCCCCATAGCTATAAATCCCGCCGGTTTGAATCATGTAATTGATATGTAGGAGTGGGCCACAAAGCACATCTTTGTAAAACAACATAAGTGACAGGATTGAGGTTCAAGTATGCACAGTGGACAATATTTTTAATGCTCTGGTTTGCCAAAGGGCTGACGAACCAGTTCCATATCATACCGGGATATCATATCGGGAATCACAACACCAGATTATGTGCAGCTTGAAAACCAGAGCTTTGTGCTCAACTTGACCAAAGGCTCTCGCTACATCCAGATTACCGCCAAAGCAGGAGGCCTTTGCTTAACTACAACCACCTATCGATGCTTCACTTCGATTAGGTTTAGTAAAAACATATTTAAAATATTGCAATTATACTAAATATCGTGTTTGCTCTATCCAAAAATTAGGCGCTACATTTATTTTCGTCATATTATGCTCCTATTAATATTGTGTTAATAATGTTATTTTCACCCGATTGTGTCTGAATGAGAGTAAAACAAGAGTCTATATGTATGTATAATAATAATTATTATTTTTGTTATAATTATCACACCACGTTACCCCAGTCCTTTCCTTTTGCTGACGCGGGGAAACACATTTACGCGCTGTCACCGGCCCTGGGTGAGGTCCAGTGGTGTGGGGGACTCACGGCACATGACAGTGCCGAATACCCACAAAAACCACTGCGGGTACCATCAGTGCCGCCCTAAGGTGAGGTGCCCCGGAACAACAATCATCAGGGCAAATCGACGGCTAGTCAGCCTCCTAAGGGACCAACTCCACCTCCACAGATGGGGTTGCCCAGCAATACAGGATACCCCACCGACTTTGGGACAGTGCAATGGGGTGTGGTACCCATCCTCGCTACTTGCCCCGTGCGCAAAAGCACCACCTCCTGTTATTCTTAGGTCCCCTCTTCTTACAAGAGGGGGTACCGAGAGCGATTCAACCTCTTGATCTTTAAGCCCCCTTTTCTTATAGGAGGGGTGCAGAGATCCCCCTCGGTTCAATTGGTTTCACCTGGGTTCACCCAAGGCTACTAAGCCCCACCGCCACGACAAGGCTTGGAACATGGTGGGGAGCCAATCGAACCTCGCAAAACGCAGAGAGCGACCATGGGCACTTTCATCGGCCAGACATGTTCAGACCTCATGGAATTTGAAATGTACAATAACTACAAGAGTGGCTCAGACTTACTATCGCAGTGACCAGTATCCCTAAACTGCTCGTTATTATCACCACAACATACCAAAAATGGCAGCAAACTATATAAGGATTTTGGAACGCAAGGGGTAGCATGGGCTGTTAACGCAGCTGCTATGCTCGCTGGAGATCGAGACCGCGCTGAACAATGAGACCCACTTGAGGCCCAAATATTAATTTTATTGCCCTGAATACATCATATACAGGTATGACCAACCCGGCGAGCGTTACTTTAAAGGTTTGATGGTGCTGGTTAGGAACTTTAGCAGCTGCGATATAAGAATTCACTTTGATATTTTTTGACACTTTTAGTTACATTATCAGAGTTTTCATAATGATCTATAACGTTTTAGAAAGTATTATATAGCCTATATTCATCTGTATCGTGTAGGATATTGTAATGGCAAAAGAGCCTACTCAATGCAAACAAATACACAAACAATAAAATGTTTCCTCTTTATAATGTTAGTATAGATACATTTTGACTGCATCGTGGTCTAATGCTTACCGCATATTCAGTCCTGGGTTCGAGTCCCGGGTCGGACCAAAGCATTCTTGTAATAATATTAAATCTATTTCCTATATATATGTTGTCTAGTAACTGTAACACAAGTCCTTACGCTACGTAGCATAGGTCTAGGCTAACGTGGTGTGATAAGTCCACAGATATTATTATTATTATTATTATTATTGTTACTATTATAATATTATTAGTGACTTTAGACTCGTAGAAGGGCTCCGATATACTATGAAAAAAAAAAAGTTTTCGTGTCCTCAACCTGTACCAAAAACCTCATTGTGTTAAAATCTTAGAGATTATAGACTCGATATAACTGATTACATTGGTTATATTTAATAAATCGCTTAGTGACCTCCAGTAGGAATGTTTGCCGCCCGAGTCGCTCGGCTGTGATATTCCTACCATGATCGGTTAGTTTGCACATAGCTAACGCCTTGGATCGTGTATGATACAAAGCTCTCCTACTCAGCATTCTCACTTTCAGATGCCCAGAAAAAAAAAGGACGAATCGAACGCTGGTTAAAAAAAGTGCTTCTCAAGATCTTTCATATTTGTGGATGCACGCTCGAACCCTAAGTTTGTCGATGCTGGTGTACCACAAGGTATCGACAAGCATCTCTTCGGTCTTCTGTCTCCTAGAACGTGGATTTTTTTCTGCTATCAACTAAACTAGTTGCAAAGCCGTAGGCGCATCATCGAGTGGACACGATACACGAGCAGCGGAGCAATCTTATATTTGAAGTGGAGTCTTGAACTCCAGTACTTTGTATTTAGTGTTTGATTCGGCGAAGATAGTAAATAGTATAGGCATTCTATACCAGCCTACCCGCTGCAACTTTATAAGGCTCATGTTAGTCCCCACGTGGATCATATCTATTATTTATTTACATTCGACTAAAAATGTAAATCGTACGTCACTGTAGTTATTGATACTAGTTATTTTTGCATCATTCAAGGATGAATACCGTATGAAAATCCGTTGGGTAGATTTAGAGAATATCGCTCATATACAGACCAGATCTTAAATATAAGAAAAAGAAGAAGACTAGCGATTCGCTTCACCAGCGGTTAGTAGAGTTCCAAACTTAACAAGCTATATAGTAAATCCGTTATAAGGAATCGCTCCGTACATGTGTGAAAACCGGATGAATATCAGTTCAGTAAATTTTGATAAAATCTATCACATATACACTTATAGCCATCTGGTACTTTGTTTTATAATTAGTATAGGATATGTATTATTTATTTTTGAAATTTAACATTCATCTCTCGTTATCAAAAAGTTAACGCGGGTCGCCTGAACTCTGTCAACGATAACCGCCCACAATCAATGCGATTTTAGTTCCACTGCTACTGTACAGACGAATTTTCGCAGTATAAAATATTCTCTTTACGATTTTTTCCTCTTGTGTTATTCTAATTTTTTTCCTCTTGTGTTATTCTAAATTTTTTCCTCTTGTGTTATTCTAAATTTTTTCCTCTTGTGTTATTCTAAATTTTTTCCTCTTGTGTTATTCTAAATATTGTTTTCCATAGACCTACGTTGTTGTGTGCACAAATGTAGTTTTCTCGTATAGTGCAGTGCATTCTCACAAACAAAGATCTATTATTATTTTGTGTATTTTCTGCGTCGTTCATGGGTAACGTAATGGAATTTTCGTATTTTAGAGAAAAACATTTTATCAGAATCATTGGCCACTCAATATGAGGTCATAGCCTACTTTGCCCTGGTTTATACTGGGCCCTTTAGAACAAAAATATGTTCAAGTATCAAGTACCACTCAGTGGAACAATAACTGGTATACTATATCAAAATTATCCAAATATAGTATAAAGCCGATGTTTAATATAATTAGGAAGCTTTTGACTAAGCTGCCTTGGCTGAAATCTTACAAGCTAAATTTGACGTACGCATATTTTTTAGATGACAACTGCTAGAACTGGTGTTGAGACCGATGGTAGCGAGATCTCAATATTACAATACAATCATTCATCCCATTATCACAGTCTTGAATCAAATTGATTTCTCTTGTCTAAATCACTGGGTCTATGTGCCTTTTACGTTAGTAGCCAGCACCAACCTGTGAAAATATTTATTTACTTTAATTTCCCTTACTATTTTATATTATGGAAGGGCAAACCTTAGTGACACTCGCGTATCTAGACAATTCGAAAGACTTCTTTTCATCATTCAAGCCGTTTAAGCTGTATTATATATATATATATATATATATATATATTGTTTTTAAGTGCAATTTACTACACTGAGAATAACTGATAAGTAGCATTATATTCATATTACGAACTCTTTGGTGTTTGATCTCTTTTATAACTTTTTTTATTTTATGTGTTCGGGTTCCTAATTTGAAAGTATTGGCCATCATTTTAAGAAAAAATAATTGGATGTTATTCTTATGTTTTTCTTTGATTGTCTTCTTAACTTGTTTCAGTTATTTTAGGAAAACAGTATTACTTTTTCAGTTTTAATTGACTCATTGATCATATCGCGTTAACCATACTACCAGTACGAAATCACATAAAAAGAGGAAGGCACATAGAAAGAAGAGCCATAACTATGATTCAAGAAGGACGTTGTCAGCGTTACGTGGGTTTGCAGTTGGGTTTTTCTCGAAGAGCTGTCCAAAATGTATGGAATCGCTTCTCACTGGCAGTATTGTCAGGAGACCTGGTTCAGGTAGAGCTCGCATAACAACTACTCATGAGGATCGGTACATCCAACTAATTGCTAGTTTTGATCGTACAGTAACGGCCAGTAAGTTACAGCACCTGACACGGGTACCCGTGTCAGTGATCAAACTATACGTAATCGATTGCACGAAGACCAGCAAACGTCAAGACGACGAGTTGTATGAATTCCTCTGAGCGGGGTTCAACGTGCATACCGATTAAGATTCTCCCGTCAGAATTTGAACTGGGGGATCAATCAGTGGGGAGGTGCTTTTTACAGACGAGTGCAAAGTAAAATTTCTTAATGATGATCGGCGTGTTAGATTGTGGAGATGACGGTCGGAGTCCTGCATTCACGAAGTTGACTGCTTCGGTGATCCCAACGTAACGGTTTGGGGTGGGATTAGTTTACACGGTAAAACCGAGCTCACCATTTTAAATTCGGGTACCGTAACTGCAGAACGTTACATCGAGGACGTCATCAGGCCTCAAGTGATCCCATTTGCACAGCGAGTGGGGCCTGGATTCATCCTGATGCAAGATAATGCCCGTGCACACACAGCTCGATCAACCCAAACTGTCCTGGAAGGGTCTCATATTGAGGTATTACCATGGCCAGCTAACAGTCTGGATTTAAATCCGTTCGAGCAATTGTGGGATCAATTGAAACGAAGAGTTAGAGAGAATGAGCAAGGGGTCTACAACCAACAGCAGCTGATTGACGCTTTAAAAGATGCTTGGTAGGAGATTTCAGATGAAAACGTGAGGAATTTAATTCAGAGTATGCATACGAGGCTTCTGAAGTGTATTGCTAAGACAGGAGGACATACTCGTTATAAAAAAAAGAAACATAACTGACAAGTACAGTAGTTTGCCTTTTTCCGGTGATTTCTTTTGTTCATGTTTTTCATTCAAAATGCCCAATTTTATTATTATATATAAAATAAAACAATTCATGATCATTATTTTAAGCAATTTTGTAGCCTGTATTATAATCAGTAACATTATTTTGTAGTTACATAAGTTAAACAAGTTAATGTCTTTATTATTTTCATGATCTGACATAATCAAGATTAAAATTTTATAGGCACGTACAAATTGTTAAGTAGTGTATTTTTTACTTTGCAACCGAATATGGCGGGCCTCTCTCATCAAATTCACTTTGTCAACGCAACAAACTTCAATTTTGGAACCAAATATTAAAAATGATTACTGACCTAAACGGCTTGTATCATAAAAAGTATATAAATTTGTCAAGAAAACGCTAGAGACAGAGTAAATAAAATGTATTTTACTTGTCTAACTACTAACTATTTGCTGGGTCTGGTTCTTGTTTTCCAATAGTAGGTGTTTTGTTTCTTCGCAATTAGATCTCAGATATTTGTAAATCAACTTTAGAATAAGTAGAGTTTGTATTAACATCAATCAATCAAAATGCGTCGCTTGTGCTACTCCATGTTGATTTCCTTATTTATCAATGAAATTTGCGCAATTGAGCGCACCTGTAGTTATGCTGCCTCGGAGACTGGTGCAATGATCCTAAAGAGGTACGTGGCCATTTAATAAGTTTCATAATATAGTAGACCTATCTCAAAAATGTTTGAGACCAAAAAATAATGACAACATGATGAAACCCATTAGAAAAGTGAAACAATTAACAACAATAAAGAAATACGGTAGATTTGAAGGGGATAAGGAAGATAATAATATCAATGGATAAAGACATTTTAGCACGATTTCCAATGGGAATATTGCCCAATTCGATCAAGGAAAAAAACTTTGGTAACTTTCTTTCTTTCACAAAGGAACATGAAACAATTTAGAATTCGATTATATTTATTTAACATGTCAAAATTTGAGCTATTTATTAAACATTACACGCTAATTAATAAAGAAATGAAAATTATGGTGTCGCTGTTACTACATCGACAAATTTTATTTAACAGGCTTGGCCCACCACTCATTCATACCACTACTACTCCTGTATACGCCATGCTCAACAGTGGCGTCCACTATGAACCTATTGAAATGATTGCAGGGGTGTCCGAGGGGAATAGCTATAACTGTCTTAGGATATGCAACGAATTAAATCAGAAGAAAATAGGAGTTGCCGGAAGTAATTCCAATTTCCCTCCCTATTCAAAGCGGAGACAGTAAAAATTACAATGACTCATACAAGCCGAAAAAAGAGAGGGCAGCCAGGGCAGCCCCAGCTGCTGTGCACCACGGAGATATTAAAAAAACATTATATAATGACGTAACATTCAATTTTTTATTATTTAAGCTGTTGTTATGTCTGAGGTAAAACCGTATCTTTCCACTAATATTTATGACAAAATCTTTTAAATGCACGGAAGTTACCCACGCTGTCCACGTGGTCGCTATAATATACTACCCCGCGAACATTATGGGTTTTCTATTTATGCCAAAGACTACTCCCAAATAATGTGATGCGCAGTTTGTTCGTACTCATTAAATTCGGTCGAGCACTCACTAAAAGGTGAAGGCAGTAATTTAAAGTTGATGAGCTTACTTTTAAAGTTGATGAGCTTACTTTTAAAGTTGCCGAGGCCGGTAAGGAATTGTGCAACGCAATGATCAATCACCAGCCAATCTTTTGCTAAGCGGTCTCGCACACACGGAAATAAATTGTGTAAATGTCGCCGTTTCGTTGAACTATTCCATCGTGTCTGCTGGTAATTTCTATTGGGCAAAATAACTTCCCGTTCTTCTGTATGACTTTTGGTCTTAAAAAATAATGAACTTTGAGTGATAAGACATAGCTTCGCGACGTTGATGATTTCTAAGTCTACTTGTAAGACTCCGGACAGAACAGGCCTCTGTACTGACGGTGCGGTAGGCCTTACATAAAAATGTTAAAGAAACTCGTGGACTTTGATATAATTTCCGTCACGCTGCGCCTATGGTAGCCCTATCTGCCCACTATGTCGAACCGTAGCATATGCTTCAAAGATATGTCGTGTTGTATATTATTTGTAATGTTTTAAAAGACAGTCCCCAGGTCGAGCTTGATATATTAGTAAAGACATAAAAACTATGTTTACGTACACCGACATCTTGGCTCAGCTTAGTGGATTGTATATAGTTTACCATAATGTGAGCAAGGCTTTTCGATAGATCTAAGACTTCCCACTACATTTGCAGTGGCGAGCTAAAGGTACTTACAGTGGTCTTTCACCTACAGCGGCACACTAAACTGAACAAGATACGGTGTTCGTGCTCACCCAGGATTCTGTTGCAGACTACCCGCTGTGCTTGAGAGCTTTACGACAACTGGTGCAACCACAACCAGGAGGCGATACCAAGGATTCCCGAAGCTCTTGTAGAGGGTCAATATTTCAATTACAAGTACCGAGCGAGGACAATCTATAGGAATATAGATGAGTTCATGGTCCGTTTCTCGTCTAATACTGATGAACCAAAGGCAAGTTTGAAAATCACTATTCTTTTTGTTGAAAAGATAAATAAATATATAAGCTCTACACTTAGACTCACACTTATTTATATAAGCGTAGCTTATACTTTCTTTCTCTGCCACCTGTAATCTACTTGAGACATCATTATAAATTAAATATTGTAACATACTTGACCGGGCTAAATGTAAGGATATTAGTATTCGATTTCATAAGTATACAGTCCGCATTTGTCAATTTTTAATTCAATGTTTTGTAATTGTAATTTAAATTTACATTTTTTTACAGGTGAATGTATTTTCAAACTCTACTCAAAATAATGGTGTAAATTTAGATAGTTCTACTGAGTGTTTTAATGGTAAATGTACTACATTAATAGAATCTGACCCCGGAACGGATTTCTGTAATTTAGACGGAAAAGTTCACGAGTATTACATCATAAAATTAGCAGTGGAGGGAACTAATGAAGAAGTTATCGTAAAGAACCACGTGCCTTGTGCCTGTCAGTGTAGTGACGTGATTGAGCAAAAATCTATAATGTGTACGGGACGTGGTAACTACTCGTGTGGTGCTTGTACCTGCGCAGAAGGCTGGTGAGGATACATATTAGCTTTTAATTTATTACTTAATAAGAGCATAATATATATGCCTTTTAATGTAATTTTTTAAAGTACAGGAAAGGAAAAAAAAGCACAACCGCGCTAAAACCATATACAACTAGCAAGTTTGCTTAAAGCTTACGGAGTTAGTAATTTTTTAAACAATTGTATAATTTTGAGATTGTTACAATGTTGAAATTAATTTTCCTATTATTTAGGACTGGAAAATCCTGTGACTTATGTGATGAAAAATATGACGCAAGTATGAATTACACGTGCAAGGGGCGAGGTACTTATCATTGTGGAAAATGCGTCTGTGAGAAAAACTGGTGAGCATTACCTGTCGAGCAATGACCCTCGGACATAATTATGATGGGAAACAATAAAAATAATTATTGTTTCAGGACTGGAAAATCCTGTGACATTTGCAATGAAGCAAATGATACAAACATGAACAAATTCAAATGCTTGGGGCGGGGTACTTACAGTTGCGGAAAGTGTACCTGTTTGAATAACTGGTACGTTAAGTATGATTATGATGAAGATTCTACGTGTAATTATCATCATCATCTATCTACTGTCCCGGTTTTACTATATGCTGAGCCGGTGTGACATGTTTTCTCCTTGTTACATTTATTTCTATCATTTGTCATCTATGTAATCACTTGTTTCTTGCTCTTATATTGTTTCACACAATCTTTATATTTTTTAAACACGGGAAGGGGTCTCGTTGTTCATTATTCACTCTTCACTTGTCACTTAAAATTCATTATGTTATGTGTGCACTAAGATGAGTAACGCAAATTTAAATTACAAATGCACTAGGAGGGGGTTCTTATCGCTGTCAGGTCAACCGGTGAGCTATAGTTGTAAAAAAATGCTTTTAGACAAAAAAAATTGAATAACATTTCATAACGGTTTACATATTATTTCAGGACTGGAAATTCTTGTGACCTGTGCACTGAGAGCAATGAAACAAGTCTAAATTACAGGTGCAATGGCAGAGGTTCTTATCAATGTGGGGAATGCGAATGTGGGAACAACTGATGAGTGATAGCATTTAAACAATGTTTATAAGGCAGAGAATAAGGCATGAGAAAAACATTTCATACAAGTGTAAATATTATTTCAGGAATGGAAAAGCTTGTGAAATTTGCAACGAAGTTAATAACGCTAGTATGAGCCACTTGTGTAATGGTAGGGGTTTT
>JAFELO010000644.1:326362-339561 GCA_017140195.1 Eumaeus atala | reverse complement strand
ATATATATATATATATATATATATATATAGGAAAGAAACGTTTCATACCAGTGTCGATATTATTTCAGGGCCGGAAAATCTTGTGAAGTTTGCAACGACGTTAATAACGCAAGTATGAGTTACTTGTGCAACGGTCGGGGTTCTTATCGCTGTGGGGAATGCGAATGTAAGAACAACTGGTGAGTGATAGCATTTAAACAATGTTTATAAGGCAGACACTTGAGAAAAATATTTTGTACAAGTGCAAATATTATTTTAGGACTGGAAAAGCTTGTGATGTTTGCAACGAAGTTAATAACGCTAGTATGAGTCACTTGTGCAATGGTCGGGGTTTCCATCGCTGTGGGGAATGTGAATGTGAGAACAACTGGTAAGTGACAGCGTTCAAATAGTGTTCATAGGGCAGACATTTGAGAAAAGCATTTTATACAAGTGTAAATGTTACTTCAGGACTGGAAAATCCTGTGAAGTTTGCAACGAAGTTAATAACGCAAATATGAGTCACTTGTGCAACGGTCGGGGTTTTTATAGTTGTGGGGAATGCGTTTGTAAGAACAGCTGGTGAGTGATAGCAGTTGAACACCGATGCTTCCACAGAATTATTTTATACAAGTACAAATATTATTTCAGGACTGGAAAAGCTTGTGATGTTTGCAACGAAGTTAATAACGCTAGTGTGAGTCGCTTGTGCAATGGTCGGGGTTTCTATCGATGTGGGGAATGCGAATGTGAGAACAGCTGGTAAGTGATGGCTATTGAACAATTTTCATAATGCACACATATGAGAGAAACATTCCATACCAGTGCAAATGTTATTTCAGGACCGGCAAATCTTGTGAAGTTTGCAACGAAGTTAATAACGCAAGTATGAGTTACTTGTGCAACGGTCGGGGCTCTTATCCCTGTGGGAAATGCGAGTGTGGAAACAACTGGTGAGTGACACCATTTAAATAATGTTCATAAGGCAGACATATGAGAAAAACATTTCATACAAGTGCAAATATTATTTCAGGACTGGAAAATCTTGTGAAGTTTGCAACGAAGTTAATAACGCAAATATGAGTCACTTGTGCAACGGTCGGGGTTCTTATCGCTGTGGGGAATGCGAATGTGAGAAGAACTGGTGAGTGATAGCTTTTTAAAAGTGTTCATTATGTATACATATGTGAGAAATGCTTCATACCAGTGTCAATACTATTTCAGGGCCGGAAAATATTGTGAAGTCTGCAACGAAGTTAATAACGCAAGTATGAGTCACTTGTGCAACGGTCGAGGTTCTTATAGCTGTGGGGAATGCGTTTGTAAGAATAGCTGGTGAGTAATAGCAGTGGAACACCGATGCTTCTGCAGAATTATAGGAAAAACATTTCATGGCAATTGATATATTATTTCAGGACTGGAAAAGCTTGTGATATTTGCAACGAAGTTAATAACGCTAGTGTGAGTTGCTTGTGCAACGGTCGGGGTTTCCATCAATGTGGGGAATGCGAATGTGAGAACAACTGGTAAGTGATGGCTATTGAACAATTTTCATAAGGCACACATATGAGAGAGACATTTCATACCAGTGCAAATATTATTTCAGGACCGGGAAATCTTGTGAAACTTGCAACGAAGTTAATAACGCAAGTATAAGTTACTTGTGCAATGGTCGGGGTTCTTATCGCTGTGGGGAATGCGAATGTAGGAACAACTGGTGAGTGATAGCATTTGAACAATGTTCATAAGGTAGACATATGAGAAAAACATTTCATACATGTGCAAATATAATTTCAGGACTGGAAAATCTTGTGAAGTTTGCAACGAAGTTAATAACGCAAATATGAGTCACTTGTGCAACGGTCGGGGTTCTTATCGCTGTGGGGAATGCGAATGTGAGAAGAGCTGGTGAGTGATAGCTTTTTAAAAGTGTTCATAAGACATACATATGTGAGAAACAATTCATACCATTGCCAATATTATTTCAGGACGGGAAACTATTGTGAAGTCTGCAACGAAGTTAATAACGCAAGTATGAGTCACTTGTGCAACGGTCGGGGTTCTCATAGCTGTGGGGAATGCGTTTGTAAGAATAGTTGGTGAGTAATAGCAGTTGAACACCGATGCTTCTGCAGAATTATAGGAGAAACATTTCATGGCAAGAGATATATTATTTCAGGACTGGAAAAGCTTGTGATATTTGCAACGAAGTTAATAACGCTACTATGAGTCGCTTGTGCAATGGTCGGGGTTTCTATCGATGTGGGGAATGCGAATGTGAGAACAGCTGGTAAGTGATGGCTATTGAACAAATTTCATAATGCACACATATGAGAGAAACATTCCTTACCAATGCAAATATTATCTCAGGACCGGTAAATCTTGTGAAGTTTGCAACGAAGTTAATAACGCAAATATGAGTCACTTGTGCAACAGTCGGGGTTTTTATCGCTGCGGGGAATGCGTATGTGAGAATAATTGGTGAGTGAAAGATGTTGAACAATGTTGATAAGGCAGACGCATGCGAGAAACATGTCATATCAATGCGACTTTTAATTCAGGATAGGTGAATCTTGTGAAGCTTGCAACGAAGTTAATAACGCAAGTTTGTGTCACTTGTGCAATGGTCGGGGTTCCTATCGCTGTGGGGAATGCGTATGTGAGAACAACTGGTGAGTGGAAGTTGTTAAACAATTTTCATTATGCGGAATCATTAGTGAAAACTATCATGAGTTTAAAAACATTGTTTCAGGACAGGAGAATCTTGTGAAATTTGCAAAGAGCAAACGGATTCGAATATGAATCACATGTGTAATGGACGGGGTGATTATCGTTGTGGGGAATGCGTTTGTGAACAAAACTGGTGAGCGGTGATTTGTGAAAAAGATTTGTTAATTAGTCATTACATTCATTATAATTTCGATGCAATTACTGTCATGGTGATGGGGCTCAGAAGCCCGGCGTATGACTTTGCACCTTATATTAAAATGATTTAACTGTTGCTAGGATGAGGCTTAGAAAAGACGACAAAAAATTCAGTGATACGTTGATGTGGTTGTTTTGTGACATGAATGGACAAATTTTTACTTTGTATCGAAAGCTATCTCGTACCGAAAGGTATTTTGTTTTCTTTGGTGCGGGCACTAGACCGCTATTGTCTACTTTCTACGATAAACCAGTGATAAAATTGTGGGTAAATTGCACCAACATTATTTCAGGACGGGAGTATCCTGTGAACTCTGCACTCAAGCTGAGGACCCAGTAATGAGTTATATTAAGTGTACGGGGAGAGGTATATATGTTTGCGGACAGTGCGTTTGTGCGGAAAACTGGTAATGAACGATGATTATCGCTTAGTGCTAACTATGAAATATAGAAATAATAATCTAAAATTTATATCAAGTTTTGTTGAAGGTTTTTGATATTTGAAAGTGGAATAAAAAAGAATCCATAAAACATGACATAAATTTGTTAACATTCCGTATATTTAAAATTTTATATTAATACTTTACGAAAATATCGTGTTGTGCTATCTTAACTTAACGTTATAATACTTTAATTGCGTAAATGTCGCCAATACAGCTGCAGCGCGGCATGGTTCTCCATCTCACTTAAAAATATATATTTCAATAAAAGGTACAATAGAGATAATAATAAACCAATGTACATAATTATGTTCAGGTCCGGGAAATCTTGCGAAGATTGTAATGAGAAAGAATTTTACGCGCATAGGTTCTGCTACTGGCGAGGATCCCTGCGCTGTGGCACGTGCTTCTGTACACCACCGTGGTAAGCTACCAGATCATTTCAATTACATTTCATTCTATTATAATCGTGTATTCATATGCTAGAGGTTGTTAAGTGCAGTCCACTCATTTAACATAAGACAGTTTTGTGGGGTGTGGAAGCGTGGTCGTTATGAATTTCTCAAAAAAAAAAAAAATTCGCTTTCAAGCCGCACACGAGTAAGAAAGACAGTCGGATTTTAGATCAACACTATTACAGAGGTATACAATATAATAATAATAATAATAATAATAATAATACACACTGCTAATGAGGCTAGCACTGTGCACGTATCGTAAGGACTAGTGTCACAGGTAGGTACTAGACAACCATCACTTTTGTTACCACTTTTGGTTACCACTGCTGTAATCGTACAAGAGATAGGTCACTAAATTGTAATATATAAAATGTGGTTATTAAAGTACAATTTATTACATGGTACATGTAATTATTTTTAAATTTGGAGCTTCTCTCTTCTTGGATACTTTCATTTCTTGACATCAAGAGGTTGTAACATAGAAGCTTATCTTTTTTACCATCTAAATATTTCAGGACTGGGCCAAGATGTGAGACGTTTGTTAATGAGAGAGTAAGTATTCCATAGCATTGTTATTTATCTTATATGATTTCATAGCAAAACCCACGTAATTCACACTTGAATAAATAAATAAAATTTACATTTATGACCGGTTTCGACTTATCACCATCAGGTTAATATGTAATTTACGGTCTTGTTACATCTATAAATTGTCCTCGCTGGAATTTGAATTTGGCCTCCCCGCTGCCTTTTCACCTTCCTGCGCTCGTACCGTTGCGTTAGTACGTCGGCGCACTGTCACACAACAAAACGCCAACTTGATGTAATTGACGTCACGTATACAGATATTGTCACCGAGGTATATTATTGACATGTGCTAAGGTGAGGTAAATTAAATTGATATTATGTTACATATTTATAATTCCTTACATGATAATCAGTAATTATACATTATGAAACAAAATCATATTGAGGAGGATAGAAGAGAGAACTCTTCCGATTTCTTCCTACAATAGGGTACTGGGTACACAAATACCACACGAATTTCGAATGCATATTACGCTTTACAATAAAACTACTTTTACAGATTCTGGTCCATGGTCCTTGCCGTAAAGTTTCTGAAACGTTGGGTAAATAGCAAATAATTAAATAAATCGCGATAGAATCCGTAAAAGTAGTTTTATTGTAATGAGTATGTGTAACATTCGCGTAAACTTGAGACATCAATACATATTACGCTACTGTCTAGTGTGATGAATTTCAGCTTGATCCTTCGACGCGTCCCGTGTAAAAGGTTCTGACGTTTATACAGACGATGTCATCCTAGAGCCTTCTGTTTTTCCTTTTGAAGAACAGTACCCTAAAATGATGCCTATCTTTCTCTTCGCTTAGTAATAACTTTTGTGTGGGGTACTAATTTAGAGTTCTTATTTTACAGCAAAGCTCAAAAGGAAATCCAGGCCCAACAAAGACGGGGGTCACCTTTTGGAAAGAGGGTAACAAACAGAGACCGAACTATGAGAATCAAGATACACATTCGAGTGGGCGTTGGCCGTTTAGACACGAGTGGCGCTCGAGGGATGGACATGACCCGCATCATCACCAGCACCATCATTATCACGAATATCATCCGTATCACCCGTACCATCCGTACCACCCAAATAACACTTGGCAACCCCCTTTACCATCATCTATTGAAATACATGACGTATAATGAATAAATTAAAGCACTAATTGATAGTAGTAATCTTGATTTTATTACATTTTTCAAATAAAAGTTAGTTTGCTAATCAGAAGACGATCTTTGTTGATATCGCCGTTTATAGGGGCAAACGACCAATCTGAGGCCTTTTACAACTACCTACGCCCAAAGAGGTCGCCGGAATTGTTATGCACATGCATTGTCATACTTTCCTTGTTGCCTGTAGTAAGCCAACCGCACACATAGCTGATAGCTGTCACTTTACGGCGGTATAATGTGAGCAGCAGTCACCTCCCCAGCCGTCCCCGCCCGATTCGGTTGTAATGCAGCATGGCACTGTGGTTCTCCTCTCCAATGGTCCGCCAGTTAAGATACGAAAGGTCAGGAGGGCAACGCATATGCAGAACCATTATGCGGATGTCTCTGGCGTCGGTAGTTATCTAGGAGTTATATAGGTATATAAATCTGTACACTTACAGGAGGAGGTAGTGCCATGCATGGTACATGACACTACATCCTCCAATGCAAAGGAATTGGGCTGGCACAAGCGGGGAGGTACCTCCCGCTCACATAATACGGTGTCGAGTTTCGTGCACACACACACACAAAAACAACACATTCCTCTATAGCTTGAAATGTTCACTCTTCATATTCACACTTTATTTGGGATTTCCTTTTTTGCTTTTCCATTGCACTTCATCATTCTTGTATATGGATGATAAATTTTACTGAAACTTGTTATTGTTTTATTTTTTAACTGTAGCAATTTTAATAAAAAGAAATGTCATTTTATTTGAAGTTGTAACGGCGTTGTACTCGTAATTAACCCTTTTTCTTGTCATGTATACGAATTTTGTAAGAGAACTTGGCAAGCAGCAGTGCTGTTGCAGCATTGCAATGGAATCGGGCCTGCGCGATTGGAGCGAGATGTACCAATCGCTCACGTACCTTTATTACAGGAACAGAATTATCTCTTAGATACCTCCATACATGTGTGAGTATCAAATATTAAAAACTATTTGTTGATTTCGATATATTAACGAGTATTTTTATGACTTCAAAAACATAAACTATTTACATATTGTTTCAAATGAATCGATTTCAATGTATAATTTAGACATTATAAGAAAAGAATATAAAAAAATTAAAATTATTAAAGTAACTGGCGAAGACAGTGGTGCTCTCGGCGGGGCTGGACACATATTTACTAGACACATATTTACTAGACACATATTAGTTTAGACATTCCAGACACGTAAGTGGATGTGTTGCGAGCGTATTCGAGACATTTGTCTCTTAGTGAATACGAGGTTTTAGTAATGGAAAACGGACAGACAGAAATTATTGAAAAGATGCCCTAGCTCGTTGTACTTACCTAAGAAAGCTTAGAAACTGCTTCCAGTAGCTACATTCTTCAGATTTTTCTGTAATAGTAGTTTGGATGAAGTCAGTTTGATTAACAAATGAAGTAAAGTCCTATGTACCTCTTCTTCTCGTTATTGTTGTGTAATTTATAATTTTTCAATTAACTCCAGTTAGTTCATGTCCAATGGAGGGGAGGAGGAAAGGTGGGCAACGCATCGGTATGGTAATTATGTGGATGTTCATGGGCGTCAATGGTCGTGAAAGGGCTCAAGATTCCTCGTTTGCCCCCTCTAGACAATGAAAAAATAACATCTTTACGCCACATCCCTCTCGGGATAGTTACGTTACACGAGTTACGTCATAATTGCATTTCATTCTATTTCATCTTATCATTACAATAAAATTACTTTTACGGATTTTATCGTGGTTTATTAAATTATTTATGTAGCCCGACGTTTCAGACATAAATAATTAAATAAACCGCGATAAAATCCGCAAAAGTAGTTTTATTGTAATGTCTAACATTCGTGTAAACTTAGGACATCAACATCTTATCATATCAATGCCCGAGCTGCCTGGAGAGAGTTTTATTTACAAGATGTGGAATCCTCCAAATATTCTTTTACCTAAAATTTCGTTTAGTAGACAAACGTTTTTTTTCGGTGTTTCTAAATTTAGTCTTTCAAAGATATTCTGAGATTCTATTGATATATGACATATGATGTACCCCTGAAACGAATTACTCACTTTGCTTAGTCAAATCGCTGGTAAATTTAGTTTGTGTATATTCCAAGTATTTCTAGCATGAATGTCACTTTTTATAAAATTCATTTATATTTTTACCGACACACATTACATTATCTAAAATGTATTGTAAATAAACAGTCAGTATTCCAATTTTTTTAATTTATCACTTAGTGAAGTATTATGGGCTACCTTGTATATTGCACGAATAGCTCGCTTCTGCAGCACAAATTTAGTATTGTTTCTTCATACAAACATTCTGGTAGCGGAGTATCTTGACATCACCTACGGACATCAATCCGGTTACTGCAAGTCAGTCTTGGTCCCCGGTAGTCACGTTCTTCAACATTGGAGAAGAACATAAATAAAACGTCTGTCAGCAAAAAAATCCACAAAATTTCACTCTGTGAAGCTTCGGGGTTCAACAAACTTTCGCATTTATCGTATTCGTACTATTTAACAGAATTTAAAATGGATGACTATACTAGTGACCCGCCCCGGCTCTGCACGGATATATTCATAAATGTAAAAACTATTGTGGTGTCAATATAGAGTGACTAAAACAATTATGTGCGGCTTTACCGCTCTTAGCTCCAGATAGCCGACCGATACATCAGGAACGCGACGATCGCGAGAGAATTGAGGATGTAATCGGTGGATGTGTTTGTGAACAGTTTGACAACAACCATGTCTAACAGGGCAGACACTGGGCCGCATACTCACCTATGCGGCATCGCGCCTCCTAAGCGCGTCCTCCTGACGGCCCTACACAAGAGATCTCAGCACCGACGCGATAGCAGTCGTGAGATATCCAAGTCGGGTACCCAACATCACAACACACACCACACCAGCATACCCTTCATCACAGCAAAGACACACAGGGTTTGTGCCGTTAGCGGCAAGGACTACTGTCTAATCCCGGTCTCTCCTCTATCCCCGCGCCAATAGGTGTGTAAAACCCTACGAAAGCAGGAACCCCGTCACCGTGGGGGCAGTGTCCGCCTTGAGATCAAGTCCGGGCTAGGGGCCAAGCCTCGAAGCCCGCAGTCCTTTCAGTGCGAGTACCCCATAGAGAGAAGCCAAGAGTCATTAACTCCAGATTTGAATATTAGATAGGTACGTATATACTTAAAATAATATTGATTTTTCAATAAAATCTAGGAGCAGTTTCAATCTATAATAAAAACGTTGATTTGATTATACGGAATTACACATCGATAAGTTTGTACAAAAGTTGCAAACTACATTATAACTATATTTTTTTTGTGAATAAGTAAACCGTCTTCATTGCTACCGCAGCACCAAAAAAAGCTTAAAATTGAATTGCAATTCTATTCAGTTTATTTGTACTACTGGACGCGTCGGGTTCGAACCTCGTCAAAACGAGACTGTGGTTGAATCGAGGCTATAGGGTTCTCTAGAAGTTGTGATCGTGGGTTCGTAAAATTTGGAGTCCATTATCGAGGCGCTTCCACAGATCACAGAGCGAACTTGGAACCGTGTGTGGAGCCACTCCTGTGTTGGCCCTACGAACAGACCCCGACTCGAATGCCATGTTAGTGAGAAGGATGGTTGGAGGAAAAAGGGACGTGAAGGGGCTCCGGGCCATGAGGTTTTAGCCTCTGGAGGAGCGGAAAAATGGTAAGAAGGTTGATATTTTCCACTCGGTACTGCCCGTGTGAAGGCCATAACGAGAGAGAGGAAATAAAAAAAATCTACTTTGTAGTTGTATAAGTAATATAAAATAATAATAAATTCCTTTTAACTGAAGAAATAAAATTAGAAACAAAACGATACATTGAAAATGAAATAATACAGTCTTCTTATACATGAATAAAGAAGCAATAAAGTAATAACTAAATATAAGGTGAAATTTATAAGAGAAATGTAGTTTTTAATGTTTATTGGTTTAAATTTATTGGTTGTCTAATCTTCTGGTGCATGGTCCAATTAAAATAATTATAAAAGAAGATAAAGAGAATGTGAAATGTAGAAAAAAGTAAGTGATGTGAAAAAGAAAATATTAAGTAAAAATTGGTAAAAATTTGTAAAACGGCGAACGGGTAATAAAACTATCCATAGCTTTGTCTCGATGCGGCCTTTCCTTAGAGCGTCAAGCTCCGATACGTCCGCGCTTTCGAACAAATTGCGTGACATCAAGCCGACAAAGTCATCAAAGCTCTCGACACTTCCTTCCTTAAAGTGTGGTTCTTGTGTAAAGTGTGGTTTCTAACAAACCTTGGGCCGTTAACTAACTTCCGTAGCACCTTGTTCTGGTCTGCTCGGAACTTCGCTTAAGCGTTTCGCACAGCATGCACAGGATTTGCATAAGTCAGTCGTGATCTTATGTAAATGTTATAGATGGCTATCCTCATTTTTAATGGGATAGCTCTCTAACGTAGCAGCGGTGCTAGTCTGGCGGTAGCGGGTGTGGTCTGACGAGCCATCGTGAAGCCGGAGTCTAGCACGACTCCTGGGTGTTTGGCTGTCCTGCGCCATGGAATCGGGATGCCCTGTATTTGCAGCATTCCGGGAGTGGAGCACTTTATGGTGAAGGAAGGAAGGAAACCTGAAACTGCGGGTTGATCGCCAGCCGCCACTTACCAAGCCATTCCGGCAGGAGATCCGTATTCTTTTAAGTTTGGTGGCCGCGTGGCGCATGTTAAGTCATGCGGCCAAAATCGCTGCATCATCTGCATATAGCGCGGCGGTTACCTCGGGGGTACAAGGAACGGCCCCGGAGTACAGGTTTTTAGAGAGTTGGCGAAAGACAGTACCTTGTGGAACTCCTGCGCGAGTATATTTCGTCTCAGACAAAACTCCATCCACTCATAGCCGGAATTTCCTTTCCGAGAAAACTGACGTCATCACTTTTATGAAATGTGCCTAGATGTTACTCTGGATTAGATTTATATTAATCCATTGTGCCATGAACTCGAATGATTTTTGCATATCGAGGAATACGGCGACTACAAATTCTTTTTTGTTTCTTGCCACAACGAGCAAGTGGGTGACCCTAAGTTGATGAATGGTACTGTGGTTGGGTCGGATTCCGAATTGCTCGTCTCTAAGTGGTAGAAAGGGAATTAATTGTCTCAGTACGAGCAACTCTAGGGTGTTTGATAGAGTGGATAGGACAGTTATTGGGCGATAATTGCCAGCTCTCCTACTCCTACTTGTCAGCATTATAATGTGGCCCAACTACCAGTTAGTGCGACCAGTGCGGATGATGCCATTCAACAATCATGTTGCTGCGACGATCGTCTTGAAGGGAAGGTACCACAAGACCATATTGTAAATACAAGTGTTACTCACCATGCTGGGTGAAAAGTGAAATGCCAGTGGGGCGATTTCTCCCGTGTCTGGATCGTATTAACGGGCGTTGTGATCGGTATTGACTGGTGGGAAAGGAGTGAAATCTGCTTCCAGATGATTCACGAATATCTTCGCTCTATCCGGGGCTCTGGAGTGCCGTCTTCGTTAAGTAATGACCGAATTGGCGCTTTCATATTTGTAGGTGTACGTAAAAGAATTGAGGAGCCGGCCAATCTTTGCCCGCCTCCTCAATTCTTCTCGTCCATTTGTTCGAACTTAAGGTCAAGAGTTCGGGTTTTACCTTCTCAGTTAGATGGTTCAGGCAGGGTTTGATGAGGGGCAGCGTGTAGACTGTCAAGTTCTACGAGTAACTCTCTTCTCTTCTGGAAGGAGCTCTAGGCTTCTGGCTAATTTGTCCTTGCATCGGGAACCTGAAAAGTTTCGGTGGCCTTCTTTAAGGCGGTGCAGATTGAAGGCAGCACCTCTTCTACTAGGCTCTCCAAGTCCTCCGCGGAGTTAATGGGGAAGTTTGGGGTAGATGTGATTAGGCATGAGGCAAACCCTCGCCTCTTTGCCTAAACTCTTACTTAAGTATACTCTTTGCCTAAGGGGGATAGTTGGCAATTTGCATGCCTCGGTGTACCATATGGCTAGTACTGGCAAGTGGTCAGACCGAGGTGTTCTTCCAATACATAGTGTGAAGTGGCCCTCAAGGGCTGGCTGGTAGGTATGTACGTCCGAATAATATTCGGGATAGTGGTCGGGGATGTGGGGCCGTGGACTGTTTAATGCATGGCCTCAGCATCCGCCAGAAGTTTCCTTCCGTTTGCGTTTGTGAGGCGCGAATTCCATGTAGGACCCTTGCAGTTGAGGTCGCCGGCAATCACATTCAGATACCTCGCTCGGCGATTTACAGCCTCGGAGAATTTGGCTGGCCATTCGTCACCATAAAAAGGTCCCGCAGCTTATCGAAGTGGTGAACCCAAATGCGCAACACCTCAACGATGAGTAACGGGTAACGTGGCTCACTTTAATCCGAGTTGGCGGGCGGTTGCTCAGCGTTTGTGGCTGTAGGCGACTAGTGCACTAATAGTACGCTTGCGGTCGAAGCCGCTTTTACTTCCGCGAATGTGAGGGTAGTTCGCGGAGTCTCCCTGTCTCTTTTCTTCTCAAGCATTTTTTTCGGAGGGGAAAGAGACGAGGAATCCGTACTCACCTCGGCTTCCCTGGAACGTTTGCTTGCTTGTTGTTTTGTTTTTGGGGCCCTACATACTCCTCTAACTCCTCTCCTGCTCGCATGAGGAATGCTGTCGCAAAAAAAAATTGACATTTAGTTGAAGTGTTCATAACGTGGTTTGATTAGTCATCTCACTATAATGAGCTGCTGATAAGCTCCTATGAGAACTTAAAATGTAAACAAATTGCTTGTTTGTCAGTCTTTATAATCTTTGTGTGTATTTTTTTTCTAATAAAGCCGAGCGTCTCAAGATCGTCCATATAATAGACGTGCAACTGTCAAATTATACCCTTTGTAAAAACAACTTAAACACATTCACGTATGGGTGACATTTCAAGTTGCTGTTCTTCAAGTTCAATCTGCTTTGTGAGAACGACTTAAAATTATACGCGGTAAGTTGACAAATTATATTTATGTACAATCATGGATGCTTTAGAACATTTAAGTAGAAATCGTAGGTCCTGTATTTTTGTAAATCAATGGTCACAGCGGGTCTCTAATATGTAAACATATCCGATGGAGTGAAAAAGACGACTCTCTCGCTCGCAAGCCGCACATTCGGAACGTTTCTATTACTCCGAACGGTACTATGACGTCATACTTTTTGATGGGTGTAGCCAACGTCTTCGATTTACATGACAGTACGTCAAACATCTTCCTATAAATGGGCCCTGATTGTCGAAGCGGCTACTACCTAGTACTATTATTGTTTTTACAGTTTTTATGTATTCGGGTAGATTTCAACATTTTTAAGTATTTAGTTATAGACTTATAATAAGAATAGTAATAATATCTATGGACTCTTTATCACACCACGTTTACCTAGTCATGTGGTAGGTACTGCAAGGACTAGTGTTATAGGTACTAGACAACTTACAATATATTTAACATTTTTATATATGATCCCGTTGTATATAAAAATCCATGACCTGGGCGGGATACGAAACCGCGACCTCTGGCGTAACATGCGGAGGTCGTCAATTTGTATAATCTATTTATCGTATGCTCTCATCATGTTGCCTTTCTCATCAGTG
>JAFELO010000644.1:298545-316405 GCA_017140195.1 Eumaeus atala | reverse complement strand
CACACACACACACACACACACACACACACACACACACACACAATTATGTAACTAACTTTAAGATTCTGTGATAAATAAAAATAAAAAATTAAAAAAAAAAAAAAAATTAAGTAATGAGACATCTATGCTGTCACGTATCGAGCGGTTTACGGGTGCCTGGTGGTCCAATGGAGGGAAGAAGAGATGGAGGGCAACATTGCATAACAATCATGTGGACGTCTATGGATGGCAGTGGTCATCAAGAGGCTTTGACGACTAGTTTGCCCCTAAACATTAAAAAGGCGTTACTTTACACTCTAGAGAACTGTGTACATCACTACTCTATTCTATATAAATAAATATAAAATATTACATAACTGTCCCGGATTAGAATTTTTTTGTGTGTTTGTGTGTGGGCAATGTTTGTAAGTAATAACAATTAGTTCAAAAATTATTATAAATGAGTTCGGTGGGTTTATCATTTCAGCCTTGTAAGTCATGACTATTATCATGATAACAAATTCAATTTACGAGAGGATACATTACAAAAATTCATGGATTTAAAAAATAGAAAAAATATAAATTTGAATTTCGGCCTCGTATGCATTACCATAACAACAAATCCAATTACTGACAGAAAACGTCTGTCGGGACAGCTAGTTGTTAATAATCCTATTTTCTGCAGCTATATAAGGATTTCCTATCACATTTTCTACACACTGCTTGTTACATCACCAAAGCTTTCGTACCGATCTCTAGTGTTCAAGAAAATGTTATATAACCTATGTTCACCTGAGTTAATGTAGGTATCTAACGGTAATTTTTTTTCTTCAAATCGCTCCAGTAGTTACGGAGCCAATTCAATGCCAACAAACAAACTATTAAATGTTTTTGGATTCTTACAATAAAACTGTTTTTAAGGATCTTATCGTTTCACAAGCTTTACAGCAACCATGGTCACAGTAAGAATAATGTTTCATGAGTTTGCTTTTATTATTTAAGGACCGGAAAATCTTGTGAAGTGTGCAGTGAAATTGATAACGGAAGTATGAATGACATGTGCAATGGTAGAGGTTCCTATCGCTGTGGCGAATGCGCATGTGAGAACAACTGGTAAGTGATACCTATCTAACATCACTTATTGGACAGCACTTTGAGGATAACGTTTCATGAGTTTGCTTTTATGTTTCAGGACTGGAAAGTCTTGCGAAGTGTGCAAAGAAGTGGATAACCGAAGTATGAATCACATGTGTAATGGTAGGGGTTCTTATCGCTGTAGCGAATGCGTATGTGAGAACAACTGGTAAGTCATAGCTGTCTAACCTCATTTAATGGACAGCACTTTGAGGATGTTTTCATGAGTTTGCTTTTACTATTTTAGGACTGGAAAATCTTGTGAAGTGTGCAGTGAAATTGGTGACGGAAGTATGAATCACATGTGCAATGGCAGAGGTTTTTATCGCTGTGGAGAATGCGTATGTGAGAGCAACTGGTAAGTCATAGCTGTCTGACATCACTTCGAGAATAATGTTTCATGAGTTTGCTTTTATTATTTAAGGACCGGAAAATCTTGTGAAGTATGCAGTGAAATTGATAACGGAAGTATAAATCACATGTGCAATGGTAGAGGTTCCTATCGCTGTGGCGAATGCGTATGTGAGAACAACTGGTAAGTGATAGATAGCTATCTAGTATCATTCATTGAACAACACTTCGAGAATAATGTTTCATGAGTTTGCTTTTATTATTTCAGGGCAGGAATATATTGTGAAGTATGCAGTGAAATTGGTGACGGAAGTATGAATCACATGTGCAATGGCAGAGGTTTTTATCGCTGTGGAGAATGCGTATGTGAGAGCAACTGGTAAGTCATAGCTGTCTGACATCACTTCGAGAATAATGTTTCATGAGTTTGCTTTTATTATTTAAGGACCGGAAAATCTTATGAAGTATGCAGTGAAATTGATAACGGAAGTATAAATCACATGTGCAATGGTAGAGGTTCCTATCGCTGTGGCGAATGCGTATGTGAGAACAACTGGTAAGTGATAGATAGCTATCTAGTATCATTCATTGAACAACACTTCGAGAATAATGTTTCATGAGTTTGCTTTTATTATTTCAGGACAGGAAAATCTTGTGAAGTATGCAGTGAAATTGATAACGGAAGTATGAATCACATGTGCAATGGTAGAGGTTCCTATCGCTGTGGCGAATGCGTATGTGAGAACAACTGGTAAGTGATAGCTATCTAATATCATTCATTGAACAACACTTCGAGAATAATGTTTCATGAGTTTGCTTTTATTATTTCAGGACCGGAAAATCTTGTGAAGTGTGCAGTGAAATTGATAACGGAAGTATGAATCACATGTGCAATGGCAGAGGTTCCTATCGCTGTGACGAATGCGTATGTGAGAACAACTGGTAAGTGATAGCTGTCTAACATCATTTATTGGACAACACTTTGATGATGACGTTTCATGAGTTTTTTTTTATTATTTCAGGAGTGGAAAATCTTGCGAAGTGTGCAAAGAAATGGATCTCCGAAGTATGAACTACATGTGCAATGGTAGAGGTTCTTATCGCTGTGGCGAATGCGTATGTGATAACAACTGGTAATTCATAGCTTTTTAACGATTTTATGTATAGAATAGGGAAAACCGCACAACCAGCGACACTGAAGATGACTGTTACGGCGGTACTATTACAACGATGTCCACTAGACGGAGCGGGAATGGGAATAAGGTTTCAATGCAATTTTGGTAACGCAGTTCACTGTAGCTAGTTCGATAAGGCGCTGTAAATTGGCATATTTAGGACAAATCCAAACAGTTCAAGAATTTTACCGCCGAGCTACGATGGGGCTTATAGGAGTAGCGAACTGTCCTGATCTACGTATATTGCGATATCACCACTACTAGAAGATGTCAATGATGCTGATAATGTTTGTCAGTGGCCCTCTCAATGAAAAAACACATCAACCAGCCTCCTCCCCTATCTTAATCTTATCACCACACAAAACAGAAATCGATCTAAATCCTGTGATTCCAACCCATCAACGTTAGTAAAGCTTCCGTAAGGCTCGCTCAACTATCTCGCAAGTACACCTAAACCCGGGGAACGCGAAAGGTACCGTTCGAAACCTACCTTTCTAAATGTGCAACAAGCCCTTGATCGTGTGCGGCATCTGCTTGTAAAAGTCAAATATCGCCGCCATCCTATGTTTACTCTTGTAACGTATATTCATTAAATCCTTTTCGGTCAAATTAGCAGCAACGCGATCCAATCTCCATCCCACAGAGGCTGGTGTAACTCAATGGTCGTTTCTGGGATGAGTACTTAAAGTATAACATATTTTCTTAGCGATGTCACTGTAAGTAAATAATATGCTGACTACATGGCCAAATTGACTATTGACAGTGATCCCACTCCTGTTAGCCTAAAACTTCAGCAGCAACAAGATTCGATCAAATGACTGTACAAGAGGCGTGCTACTGCAGCAAACATTACCACGTAATGTGAACTCTAAGATGAGACAATTATCCGCATATAAGACTAGCTACTAAGACTACCACATTCAGACTATGTGAAGTAGCTTAGCTTCTAGCTACTTAGACGGTTCACGTTAAAACTATGTGTAAAAGGAAATAGAGATCAGGTCAACCACCAATTAGAAATTAGAAATATTCTATTCAGTGACAAAGTAAACATTGCAGCGATACACATAGTTTACACATTGTCGAATAGAGTGGGTACTTACAAACATTAGATAAACAAAAAGCGTAATTATAAAATCTAAGTCTAAGTTTAAGTAAAGTTCTTGAACAAGTAGCAAACAAAGAGTAGAAACAGAGTACAATTTCAGAACGGTTAGTACATACAACACAATTTAAGTATTACAAAACCTAGACACCTTTTGGACAGTAATTCAATTCCGTACTGGATAGAAATGTCACTCAGCACATTTTGAGGATATCATATGAATATCCTCAATACCGATATTCTGTGACAACCTAAGGACGCTTTGAAAGGAAAAGGACAACAGTGACAATTTGTTTGTTAGGATTAATACTCTTGTAATCTATTAACATATATAACTACATAACTGTAGGGAGTATTGTCTGTAGACAAAATATCACTCACATGTGGATATTATAAGTCCACTGTGTGTATGTATTCTGCAAAAGAATGCTTTAGATGTTTCGCTTCAAATTTTTAATTAATTTTTGACAAAATAAAACCTAATTTAGCTCAGATTTAAATCACCTTTACTGCACCACCGACATACGCCTAGGTGCCATGACCATTATAAGAAAAGAATTTCTTATCTTAAATATAGACGTATAAAATTATTTGAAATCGTGTTATAAAGTATATGTCACCACAAATTTTTTTTGTAGTATAGGAGGACAAACGAGTAAATCGATCCTTACCTAATGAGTACCGATGCCCATAAACATTATTGTAGGCAGATGCATTGCTCTTTTTAACCACCGTCTCCAATCGGACACTGGATACTCACAAACATTAGTACACAATGTGTAGGTAGAAGGCTGTATTATATCAATTTACGAAACGGGACTGCTACAGATTTGCTTACAGATTTATATCGGTACAACATTGTACTTTACTACGTAGTAAGGTACAATGTTACATTTCATCATCATCATTCATCATTATCAGCCCTTATCGGTCCACTGCTCGACATAGGCCTCTTTCGATGAACGCCAAGACGGCCGACGCTACTTGCATCCATCCCGGACCGGGATGTGTTGTTACTTTATGTTTTCTGATTTGTTCCTACTTTATTTAAACTTAGACGATTTTATAATTATATTTTTTGTTTATCTAATGTTTGTAAGTACCTACTCTATTCGGCATTGTGTAAAGTACGTGTGTCGCTGTAATGTTACATTTATCTCAATGAAAAGTAAAATAAACATATTAAAACATGTATGTTCTTTTAGGTCTGGAAAAACCTGTGAAGTTTGCGATGATATAGGTAGTGTTGTGGATCCCTTCTGTCATTGGTTAGGATCCTTGCGTTGTGGCATTTGCTTCTGTGTATATCCTTGGTAAGTTGCAAATGTTAATTGAATTATCACCTTTGTCGTTTTTAAGGTGGGTTTAGCCACACTTTGGGGAAAATACAGATCTTCTGATCAGGATTTATATCTCCAATATTATATGCCCTTCATAGTTGGATTGGACGTTGCCCTTCCTAGTTGGATTCGACGATCGACCTCTTTAATGAAGCCAGATTTAACCTAACTGGACCGTTTTTTTAAACTTGAGGAAAGCTTTTATGCCACTTCGGGACACCCTGGGTGAGTTGGGAATCAGTATGGGGATTATGAACTTCGTAATGAGCAGCTCTCAGCCGCCTTAAGGTAACGATGTGACTCCGGATCCGTTGGCAACAGGGTCCACTCGACTAATGGGTGGGTTCTTAGAACAAGGGAGTAGTCTTGCCCCATGCTCTGTAGGCTTTCGCCAACATTGGGACCGTGAGACACCACTGTGATATGTTACGAAGGGAGTCCCACAAGCCCTATAACTTTCGAATGTAGGATTCACGACACTGGGCAGATGACAGATACACGCATCTCCATAATGTAAACACAGATTCCCTGTAAGCATTTGTGTGTGATGGAGCAGCATCCACCCGCCACCAATCACCATTAAAAGCCGGGCACACCTCCACCTACCCACCTCGCGGTATACAGAGTGAATCGTGGGAGATGCACGGGTGTTAGCTCACCGGCTCTGTTCCCGGACGTGCGATTCTTGACTCCCTACATATTACCTAAGTGCCCTCACGTTAATTTACTCTCCCCTTTACATTCCCCCTACCAGTATATTTATACGTTTTCTGAAGCCCCTCTTATGTGGGGGCGCTCGCCGAGTGCGGAAGATAAGAAAAACACTTCGGTGCGAGCACCCCCGCCATCCACTTTCACGACTGATCGCCAGCGAGGACAGTAGCTGCCGCCCAAGAGATCGTACGGTACCCACGAATTACTTTTACTGCAGGAACCGTTTTTTTCTTTTTCGTCTAATTAGGTTTCACTTATGACCAAGGATTTACTGGTCCTAGGTACAAATTTCAACTGGAATTAAAAAACCGGTTCGATGCCCTAGATACGTCGGAGACTACAATGGCAATTGACGAGGCCATGAGTGGCGTGATTTGTTTTATGCGGGACGTGGGTGAAGGATACTGTAGGAGTAAGTATACGAGCAGAAAAGCTAAACTCTAAGATGAGACGTTTAGACTTATGAGGGAACGCAGAGCACACGAAGACGTTACGTCTGCCGATGTCAAGCTTCTTTCTAATCAAATCCGCGAATGAATACGCCGATAGTCAAATATGCAACGGGTTACCAAAGCGATTGAGCAAAATCGAGGGTCGAAGGTCCCTGTGGAGAAGCTTGGAGAAGTCATCTGGTAAAGGTTAGGACTGATTCTGGGGTTCTTCTAAGCCTGAGGTCTTATATTTATATCTTTCGCCCGCTCTTTATTCAGATAGCCTGAACAACGGTCCGCGTGCAAGTCTGACATGAAATTTGTCAGGCGATCTTCCGGAAGTCAGCTTAAGTGAGATTAGTCTAGTTCTTGCGTGGCTTAAAGGGGGAAAGGTTCCGGGGAAGGACGGAATTACAGTTGAGCTTCTTAGGGCAGGAGGCAAATCTGTATTACAGGAGCTAAAAAAGATTTTTGATTTTGTCTTTCAGCGGGGCGTACCTCCCAAGGCATGGCTTGGAAGTAACGTTGTTTTATTTTTCAAGAAGGTTCTTCAAAATTACAGACCAAAATCACTTCTTAGCCATATTCAAAAGTTATTCTCAGGAGTCTTGACGAATCGTCTCACCACAAAGCTTGATGAATTCTAGCCACCGGAGCAGGCTGGGTTTTGCAGAAGGTTTAGCACCATGGACCACATTTTCACCATAAGATAAGCTGTACAAAAGACACATGAGTATATTCAGCGGCTGTGCCTTGCCTTTGTGGATTATGAAAAAGCGTTCGTCTCTGTCGAAACCTGGTCTTTTCTCGAAGCTTTACAGCGATGTCGGGTCGATTGGTGATACGTCGAAGTACTGAGAGCATTGTATGACGATGATTTTATGTCCGTTCTGATTCCGGGAGGTCAAACAAGGCCAATCCAATTGCATCGAGAAGTGCGACAGTGGGAAGTCATTTCCCCGAAACTATTCAATAATGCTTTGAAGGACATCTTTAAGACTTTAGACTGGGCAGAATGCGGCAAAAATAGTAACGGCGAGTACCTCTCACATCTTCGCTTCGCCGGTAATATCGTTGTGTTGGCCGAATCGTTGGAGAGCTAGCAGGAAATGTTGCACAGACTAAACGAATCCTCCCGACGTATTGGCCTTAGAGTGAACTTGGACAAAACGAAGGTCATGTTCAACGAACACGTTCTCCCTAGGCCGGTCAATGTCGATGGTGCTATTTTCGGCGTCGTAGACAAATACGTCCACCTCGGGGAACTATTGCAATTAGGTAGATATAACTTCAAGAAGGAAGCCGATAGAAGGATTCAGTTGGGTTGGGCAGCATTCCGGAAGCATCATCACATCCTCACGTCGCCTATACCGCAGAGCATGAATACAAAAGTCTTCTACCAACGCGTTCTCCGCGTGATGACCTACGGAGCCGAAACATGGCCTCCTAATTTAGGCCTGGTCTGCATGTTTATGGTAGCTCAACGGGCTGTTAAATGTGCTATGTTGGGAGTTTTTCTGTCCGACAGAATTTGTAAAGAAGTCATAAGATAGAGAACTAAGGTATCCGATATCACGCGACGAATAAGCTCGCTGAAGAAGCCTGAGCTGGCAAAGGGCTGGTCACACACTCAGAAGAATACATGACAGATGGGCCAGTAAGGTTCTGGAGTGGAGACCGCGTTTAGGAAAACGAAGTGTTGATTGACCGTTCACCAGGTGGGAAGTCAATATCCGTGCAGTTGCCGGTCCGGGATCGATGTGAGTAGCAGGAGATCGGTTGTCTTGGCGTTCATTGAAAGAGGCCTATGTCCAGCAGTAGACTGATGACAGCTGGTAACGATTAGGTACAAATTGTATTATAGCCCAGAATTAAGGAAAAAAGTGTCATATGTGTGAACTTGGTGTTATATTTCAATTTGGTGGGTATTGCAAACCTGATTCAAGCTAATAAAAATTCTTTCGACAGTCTTAGTGTGGCTCGTGGGTCTGGTGTTGAGCAGCCTTGCACTACAAAGCAATGATATTTCAATTAGAGATGAATAGTGTCGTGTTGTCAATGTGGTATAAAATATAGGAACGTATGTATCTACATATTTCAGGAATGGGCCACGCTGTGAAACTCTTGACATGAGTAGCATCTTAAGTAATAAAGGAGTAAGTATTCCACAGTTTTGTTACTTATCTATGACGACCGGCTGGCTCAGTTGGTGGCCAGTTAGTCAGTTGGCCAGCCAGGTTAGTCGCCTGTTACGCCAGAGGTCGCGGGTTCGAGTCCCGCCTAGGTCATAGATGTTTATTTACGTATTATTTGTATTTCTGTCATAAAAATCTTAACCATATAAAATTTCTTCAATTTATAACAATATTAAATATGTTTCCGTTATCGGTACCTGTAACACAAGTCCTTACGGTACTTACCATAGGACTGGGCCAACGTAGTGCGATAAGTCCACAGATATTATTATTATTATTATTATTATTATCTAATACTAGCTGTCTGTTCTAGCTTCACACGGATAATTCACGAAATATGTCAAAAATTCATTGATTTACAAAAATATAAATTCTAATTACACGTTACAATGACAACAAGTTAAATTTATTACAGAATAACATGTGTCGCGATAGCTAGTTGTCAATCATTACTCTATCTAAATAAAGTTTTCCTTTCCGTACTTTTTCATATTTTGGACACATTATCGAAATTTTCATAATGATCAAGACGTTTTAGCAAATGTTATATAGCCTATGTTAATGATAGGTAATGTCGAATTCTAATATTAGAATGATTTTTCAAATCAGTCGGTAGTTTCGGAGCCTATTCGATGCAACGAAACAAGCAATAAAACAAACCGACAGTAAAATGTTTCCCTTTTATAATATTTGTATATATACGTCTATAGTAGGCAACGTGTTATAGATATAAATTATATAATATATCAAAAGTAGTACTGAATGTTAAAGGACGTTATTTTTCAGGTCATTTCTGACGGATTTGATTATCGATGCCATATGGTGTCCGAAACTTAACCCTTGGGGAGATATTTTGCCTTTAAGATTTTTATCAAAAATCCCCTTATTTTTAACTTTTGTAAATGCTAAAAGATGTTCTTTTTTTGTGATGCTCCCACTACAGAAAAAAACATCTTCAAAAGCTTAACCTAACCTTAACAGTTTTAATTTTAGAAACATCTGCATTTCTTTAGCTATGCAAAGAGGTATAACACTTGCTATTAAGTACACAGAACATTAACCAAAATAAGGATTAAAGTAAGAAAGGTAGGTTTTGGGTTTAGGTTAAAATTGCTCGAAAGCTTAAATAAAACAAAAATTAAAAATATAATATAATTCATGTTCTACATGACCCCCACCATTTCTAATGAAACTTCTCATACTTTTTCTTAAATGACTTTTTACCACTGATGTTCGTAGATTCCGCCTCATTTCTTTAGCCGCATTGATATTTTTTTCTCGCAAAACATCCACGCTTTCAATCGGAGCCATTTGATGGTAGACTAAATTTTTTATATGGCCCCATACATAAAAATCCATCGGCGTTAAATCGGGCTCCACGCGGGCCATGCTGTGGTTACACCCCTTCCGATTTACTGGGATAATTTTCCCACCCTCTAACGCCACAAACCCCCCGCGCAGAGCAAAGGAATACCCACCCATCATCGTGCAGAACCTCCCGGACTGGCACCGACATTTTCAGGCACCGAAGTCCCAGCTGGGGCACGTGCCGAACGCCAGACCGTTCGGAAGGGGAGTTAGGTTCTTCGCTCAGACGCCGGAAGAGTACAGGGCGGTCCAGAAGCTGTTGACGGACCTTTCGAAGGTAGACGCGGCGGTGCAGTGGCACTACTACTCCCCACCGGCGGATCTCCCCATCAAGGTGGGTATTAGAAGCCTGCCTGTGGGGACGAGCACGGACTGCATCGCCGCGGAGCTCTCCGCTCTGGGCTTCCCTGTGCGCTTCGTGTGCCACATCCCAGCAAGGGGGGGGGGGCAGAGCCGGCTGCATGTACCATGCCCAACTGAGGGCATGGTCGGCGGGGAGCTCCGACGCCTCTACGAGATCAATCCATGCCATCGCTGCCAGCACTTCGGTCACTCCTCCACGAAATGTCACCGGCAAATCCGTTGCGTGAGATGCGGGCCGAATCACTCGGTCGGCGACTGTCCCCTGCCCAAGGGCGCTACACCGACGAGTGCAAATTGCGCCGGGCTGCACACCGCCAACGACCATAGGTGCAGGACCTACATCAGGGAGGCAAGACTCAGGGGCTTTAAGCTCAGTCCGCTGATCCCGACTAAACCCGGGGTCAAGCAGGACCAGGCTCCGAAAGAGAAGGCTGGGAAGCCAGACCCCCTAGTCCCAACCTGCGGAGTCGTTGGTGGAGGGGTCGAATATCGACCAGGCCAGACCTCGCGCTTCTCCCCCCGCCCCAAGAAGAAGAAGCGGAACAGGCCTCGAAAAAGGCAGCCCAAACGCTCGCAGGAGCACGCTGAACCTCCCGAGGCTCCACCGACTCTTCCTCCCCCGAGCGTGGAGATCGCGACCCACCAGGCCGTCAGGGGAGCGGGCGCACCGCATTCAGCCACCCTAAGGCCTGCACCTGCGCCCAGATCAACACCACACACCACACCCCCAGTACCCACTACCAAGCAGACACCCCGGGGCCCCGTCGAGCCTATGGACACAGCCCTGCTGGAAAGTCGCTCGTGGTTCAACACTGGCGAGCTCAGGGTGGTAATCGCTGAGATCGTCAGGGAGGAACTCAGGCAAGTGATCAGGGAGGAGCTCACTTGTCTGCTCAGAGACCCTAGGATATGGCCGCATACAACCACATCACAGACGACTTCGACACCGCACACATCCAGCCAAAAAAGAGAACCGGTGATAGATCGTAAGCAACTACGAATCATCTACTGGAACCCCGGCGGAATCTGAAGAAAAGTTCAGTTGTTTCCAGTTTGGACAGGACCTCGAGATGGCGAACTATGCCGTGTATCGCAGTGACGAGGTGTCGCCGAGCGGCAGGGCGTACAGAGGTACGGCAGCGCTCGTTCAGCGGGACATCGTCCATGTCGATTTGGACCTTGACCCCTTCTCCGACATGAACACAACCGGAGTAATTGTGCAAGTGTCGCGGTCGAGGCGCGCCGTGGGAGTGATCTCCCTCCCGATCTTCTGTCTGATCTCAGGAGGAAAAGGCAGTTGAGGAGCCCGGGCTCTGGGCCCGGACCCGCTGTCCGCTGATCAAGGCCGATCTCAATCGACTCGCTGAGGACGTCTCTGCAAGGGCGAGGGAATGTCGAGGGGCCGACTGGGAGCGAACCATCGCTCGAACCGGCGCCAAAAAGGGATGTGTTATCCCTCTACGCCCTAAGCAAACGACTCCCCGGGTCGAAGACCACGATTATCCCACTCACCGACCCAATACCTATTTTATCTCCCCAGCCGAGCTACGGAAGGTTGCCCTTCGCCTCTCGAGGCGCAAAGCATCAGGCCCCGACAACATCCCCCCACAGCACTGGTGATGATGCCGTGGCGCACAGTCGTGGCTCTCACCAGGATAGCTAACGGCGTTCTCCGCACGTCCCACTTTCCTACCCGGAAGCTACCGGCCGATTACGCTGCTGTCGCACGTGGCCAAGTTGTTTGAGCGGCTATTGCTCCGGAGACTGAAGCTGTACGTCCCAATAAGGGAGGAGCAGTTCGGTTTCCGGGCGGCCACTCGACCACACTGCAAATGACGGGGATGCTCTATCACTTTTCCACGGAGATGAACAAGGGAAGACACTCGGTCGAAGTCTTTCTCGACATGGAGAAGGCCTTCGAACGGGTATGGCACCCGGGCCTCCTGGTCAAGTAGTTGGACGCCGGCGTCCCGCCGGTTCTCGTGCGACTAGTGGCGTCGTTATTGGAAGGGAGAACCTTCCGGGTAGAGGTGGAGGGCGACATTCCTCCCTGCGGGCAATACGTGCTGGAGTGCCGCAGGGCAGTTGCCTATCCCCTTGCCTCTACGTGGCCTATACCAACGACATCACGACGCTCAATAACCCAACGGCAGAGTTCGAAACGGATGTCTTGCTCGCGCTGTTCGACGACGACAGCGCTTACATATCCTCGTCTCGTCGGGCGAATGCAGCGGCTGCTGGATCGACAGCCGGAGTGGCTCGACAAACGGAGGATGTCAACGTGGAAAAAATCCCTATTCGTCAGCACGAGGCGCAATATGTCGGGGCGGTTAAAGCTGGGCGGCCAGGAGTTGTCTTGGTGGTCCCCGGTCGTGTATCTCGGGTGCAGCATTGATCGCACGCTGTGGATGGGCTCGCAGGTTTATCGATCGATCAACCAGGCGAGGGCAGCCCACGCCTTACTGCGACCAGTGCTCGCATCCGAGCTTTCACTAAGCACGAAACTGGGGATATACAAGACGTACATCCGATCGCGGCTCACTTACGCTGCCCCGACATGGTACGCGATCACCTCCCCGAGCCAGAAGAAGCACCCGCAAGATCAGCAGAGCATATCCCTGCGGGTCAAGACGGGGGCCGGCCGCTACGTCCCTAACGACGTGATCGCGCGAGACCTGCGGGTCGAGTCTGTCGGTGAGTTTGTGACCCGATTGTCTCGAGGCATGTTCAGTGCCGCAGATAATGGACCGCACGCCCCCTGAAGGACCTGGCCCAGCCATATGCGCGACCACCCGATGGGCGGCCGTACCCGCGTGAGCTCGTATCCCGTGATCCACCAAGCGGAGAAGGGTCCTCGGCTCCGGCGATCAGAACGAGGATCACTTACTCGCACGCATAACACACGTCACGCTCGGACATCACCACATTTCACCACTCACCACATCTGCAGGCCAGTAGGCCGCGGTGGCATCCCAATTCAGGCCGTACGGCCTCCGCATCTTGGTGCACAACAACCCACTAACATCAGTGGGTTGCCCCCATGACCGAGGGGACAGTTGCCCCTCGCGAACAAACCCGGGTCATGAGGTCCGCCTCGGTACCCGTAATCCTAGCAGGCTCCCCAGGCCAGTGAAGACGACCCACGAACGGGGACCATAATTTCCATCCAGCCATGCGCGTAAACTTCTTCTGTAGTGAGCTGGACAGCGATCATGTTGGTAAAACATGACTCGTCTCAATGTAAAAGGTAACTTAACCTAAACCCAAAAACCTACCTTTCTTAGTTTAATTGTTATTTTGGTCAATGTTCTGTGTACTTAATAGCAAGTGTTACATCTTTCCGCATAGCTAAAAAATACAAATGTTTTTAAAATAACGTGCAGCGTGAACACCATACATTTTTTTTCTAATAAAACCTCTATAAAATTAATAACGCTTTGTGAAAATTCTTCAACTAGGAACTTCGTCGAGCTGTTCTTTAAAACTGTTAAGGCTAGGTTAAGACTTTGAAGATCATTTTGTGTACTGGTATGTCTTCTAAATAGTTACATTGAGAAAACACAATCTATATGCACCATAAAAAAGTTAAAAATGAGGGGATTTTCGATAAAAATCTTCTTAAATATCTTCACAAGGGTTAAGTTTCGGACACCATATGATATGATCAAATTCACCAGAAATTACCTGAAAAATAACGTCCTTTAATATTCAGTACTACTTTACATGTAACCCTGTATTTGGAAAATTGTATTTAGTTTTTCATATGAGTTTCATAAGTATATGTTTCCCATTTATTCTATATGAACCTGATTAATCGATGCACACAAATTTTACAGCTACACCACAAAAGTTATGGAGGTGAAACCAAAACGAGTAACTCTTTTGGGTATAAGGGAACCTTTAGACATATTAACTATCCTGTATCAAATGAGAGGGGAGTATACGTCGTAAGTATTCCACATTATTTTCATTTTAAAATAGGTAACTTGTAATCACTTTAATAAACAATTATATTTATGTAATGTCAAGGTGTTTGTAGTTTTGAATTTGTTATTTACTGTTCTATTTATGTATTTATAGTCGAATAAAGTTACCGTAAATAAAAGGTAAACCGTAAACTGCTGATTGCATTTTCTTGTTTGAATAAAACATATCACCGAGATATTAATACTAGGTGGATTGCAAAGTACCCGGCCTAACACAGATTCATTCAATTCTAAAAATCAAATCTACTCGCATTACTTTGCTCAGTTCAGATTTGTAGATTGTGTAAAATTCGAAACGTGCGAATATTCCTTGCGAATTTACAATTTTTTAAAAATCAATCGGACATAGTTTCCGCAAATGGAGTAAATCGAGAAGCGTGTCGTCAATAAGTAACTACATAAGAAGGGGCTATTACTGAGAACCATCCATGGTGATCTGGTCACTACTTTAGGAGATTCTGCTTTTTCTTATTCATCCGTTATAATATGGATAGCAGAATTCAAGCGTGGTAGAGAGAGTGTGCGAAAATATTAAAAAAGTACTTGATTTAATTATGGGAGACGGCAGATGATAAATTAGAGAGATAGCCGAGGTTATGGGCAACTCTTATGAACAAACGCGAAACATCATAGCCAATGAATTGTGAATTGGAAAATCACAAAATGCCTGCGAGATGGGTTCGGCGACTGCTTTCAGTTGAACAAAAAAGGACGCGATTGCTTATTTCACGCGAATGTTTGGAGTTATTTGAAGCCGATGCAGATGATCTTTGAATAGGTTTGTTACAATGGACTAAACATGGGACCATTACTGTACGCCAGAAACAAAAAATCGAAACAGTGGAGAAGACCTGGTTCACCATCCCCCAAAAAAGGCTAAGGCAATTTTGTCAGAAAATAAGGTAATGGCTTCAGTATTCTGGGACTCGAAAGGTGTGATTATGAGTGATCACCTTGAAAGGGGCATACTATAAACTCTGATTACTACTATGTCCTACTACAGCATTTATGAGAAGAAATAAAAGAAAAGCGTCTAGGTATGCTCAGAAGAAAAGTTCTGTTCCATCAAGATAACGCCCGTGTTCATACGTCTGTGCAATCAATGGCGGAAATCCACAATTGTGGTTTTGAACTATTACCGCATCCGCCTTATCCACCTGATCCGACACCGTCAGACTTCTTTCTGTTCCCTAGCCTTCAAAAAGCACTTCGCAAAAGATTTTCGACAAACGAGGAGGTCAAAAAAATGAAATGAATAAAATGAAAAAAAATATGACGCATATTTTGACTCTGCGGAGTTTTTTTGTCAACGGACTAAATGCTTTAAATGGGAGATGGCAAAAATGGAACGAACCTGATGATGATTATGTAGAAAAATTAAAATATAACTGATTCAGTATGCGTTTATTTACTTGGTTAAGCCGAATACTTTTCAATGTATCCTATCTCATCTATTTCATGGTGGACGGGGCTGTACGACGGCCGCCATCTACGTAATAAGTGTAACATAACTTCTTTAAATTTATCTCGATAGGTATATTCTATACTAGCAGTCCGTCCCGGGTTCGCAAGAAATTCAGCACGGATATTTCATAAAAGCTAACTAATTTACAAAAAATACAAATTTTAATTTCGGTCTCGAAAACATTGCACGTTATCACGAGACAGATATTTCAATTTATGACAGAACAACGTCATAAGGGACAGCTTGATATTAACCTTTTCTGCAGCTGTTTTATACGGACTTGCTTTCTTCACACCTTTGACGTTACCAAAGTTCTCATAGTGATCTACAAACCATATACAGCCTTTGTTCATCGTAGATAATTTAAGATTCTAATGCATAAAGAATTTTTCATATCGGTCCAGTAGTTTCGGAGCGTATTCAATGCAAACAAAGAAACAAACGATCAAATGTTTCCTCTTTATTAATATTAAGTATAGATATATAGAAATAAAATTAAAAGAAAATATTCTTTACTCAAAGTGACACATCCTTATTTTTCTAATTATTAATATTATATTTCTGAGCTACAATCTAGGAAGGTAGCCAGGCTAGGTAACGGCTAGCACACCAACTAGTTACTAAAGTTCCATTGAGTGTCTTGTCGGGATTCCACTTGAAAGTATGATCTTGAAAACAATTATGAAGTCACAGTGTATTTACAATTATATGGCATGCAATACAAAATTTATGAAAGCTACATGTTTATTAGATGGTAATTTATATAACAATATATGCATTTTCAACCATGGTATCATAAGTAATAATCATGAGCATTAACGTAGCAGTTACTATATACTCTAATAAATCACAAACATAATATGTCAAATTAATCAAGTAAATTAAAATAAGGATTAATTTAATTTCATACGAGCTACAGTCACATTTTAAGATGTCAACATACCCGTAGGATATCAATTCATAATATATTCCATTAATAAAATTGTATTATATTTGCCTTTATTGATATTAATTTATGAAATTCAGTTTAAATAATCATTAATGATTTAACAATATTTTTCTATAAGCCACTTGTGTATAAGTGATTTGTAAAGTAGAGGAAGCTTATTGTAGATTTTTATTGCAATTCAATACGAATTGTTTTTAAATAGGGACAGCCTGATAATAGACACAGTTAATCTCTCCGAATGTCTTGTTGCTTTATCTTGTGTCTCTTCACGTGTGGTCACGCATGACGCTCTGTCGAAAAAGGAACAAGATAAAATATTTGGTTTGAAGTACACGGATCAATGTCGTACTTATTGCGGTACTGCGTTTAGAGAAAATAATTTAATTCAGTTAGAGGTGAACTTGGCCGACACAACCAGGGAGGTAACTTTGTTTCGGTGACACTGCTGTAAAGTGAAAACGATTCGGCCCATTGGAGAGGAGGAGGAAGAAAGGAGGACAGTGCATATGCATGACAACATCTATGGGTGTCGGTGGTGAACACGCTGTGACTGCGTACTTTACCTGTGTACTTTACCTACACTAAAAATTAATAATTTAACCTCATTTTACAGAAAAAGTCGGAAGATAACCACCGCTCATACGGTTGTCGTCATGGCCAAGATCGGACGGACTACGGACGAAATCGGCCGTCTCTATACGGGGATTACTGGAAGTATTATGACTATAACAATCGGCCACATTATCAGCATCGTGACAATATTTATTGGCAAAATCATCAGCATAATAACTATAATAATTGGCAATATAATTCGCATTATAACTAATATACGTAGTTATTATGGTCCACCGACATATCTGTATGTTTACAACAAATACAATAATGAACTAACATTAATCTTTGCTTTTATAGGAATTCGTACATATTAAAAATTAAGCAGAGGATGATGTTTGTGTGTACTAGTGGAGTATCATTCGGTCATGTGCTAAGACCGAACACTGACATAAAGCCGACGTCACTTCTATCCTAGAAGTTCTATAATCATGTGTATGACAGTTCTCTCGTTGCAAATCTAATGAGCTCTGAAGCCTTCTTATCTTCACTGACAATTATGGTTTCGAACATTGCATAGCTATCGCTTATGTCCATAGAACGGAAATTCAGAGTTTCAAAGGACCTACATCACAATGTTCATAATTAGTTTTGTTGCATTAAATACATTTTTAGTTATATATTATTTGGCATTACAAATAATGCTTCTTTTTTGATTTCTTTTTCATGCCGTTACAATGTTTTTTTTATTTT